>CM073774.1:93139447-93306315 GCA_037158775.1 Hetaerina titia | reverse complement strand
TTCTACCCTTTTATAATAGTTTTGAAATATTGTTGAGGAAAATTATCAAAGGGGGCAATTTACATCTAGATGTAAGCCGCCCACCCCCCAAGCCGTACCACCCCCCGCAAGCCGCCGCAAGGGCGTGTGGCGGGGGGTGGTAGGTCACCGCCCAAAAAAAGAAAACCCGCATTCAAAACTAACACATACATGCAAGCCCAAATTCACAGTAGTGCATAAATTCATAGAAACATCCTATCATTTTACACGCATGCAAATACATATCTACCTCCCTTCACTCCACGAGCATACAAGTATATATGCTTAATTATAACAAATAATTATATCTTAGGATGCAGCAAGAAATTTATCAAGGAACGTGCAAGGTAGATTTTAGTAAGTAGCAAGGCGAAGTACCACCACCACAAGAACGTATAACTTTTTGAATTAAAAATATTTGAAAATAATAAACAGAGTTTGAATTTAAATCAGAATTCAAACTCTGTTTATTATTTTCAAGGGTTTAATTTTTTCAAGACTTGACAATGTATTACATAAAATTCATATCTTATCTGATATTTAGAAAGGTATACTTAAGGGAAATAATCACAGTTTTCATTGCCCTGCAATTTCACTGCAAGAATTTACAATGCACAGATGTTGTTGGAGACGGTCACTACTGCCCATGCACAAGTAGTAAGATGTTCATGGCTTTCATGCCGATTTATATATGACATCTTTCCTTGCTTCTCTTCAATTTCTCCATAGACAAAGATGTGAACTTCAATCATGATTAATGTAAATAAGGGTTTAAGAATCAATCGCATAATTTATATCAACCAACACAAGACCTGTGACCTTTTCTAGTGGAGCAGCTGACGTTTCCCACGGTGTGACCTGGAACCTTGTGGCACCCGAAATTTTGCTTTGAAGAACACATTTCCTGTATCCGACACTTTAGTGCCTCAGTGTTCAATGTGTCTCCGTCTTCAAAGGAAGAGCGGACTGAGGCAAATCTCAAGGATGCTAGCGCGGGAGAGGGTGGGGGTGGAGAGAGTGGACACGGCAGTGGGTATGGGGTGAATTGTGGAAATCCGGAGAAGAGTTCTCTGTAGTGCAAACATTAATGGCGTCAGAGGACGCAGGTGCGCGAACCCGGAAGGATGACCGAGTGCCAGCCGTTTGTGAACATCCTTGCGATACATCTACGTCAAACAGCATCGCGGTGACAATGTCATTAAGCAGCTGTTTTCAGTCACCAGGGGACAGTCATTCAACTCATCATTGCGACGGAGAGAGATGGAGGAGTTGAAATAGAATTTTCGACCTGCAATATTTGCCGGAAAATATTCAAATCGTTCACGAATAAGGCCCTCTAATTATCATCTACATCTACATCTAAATACCCTGCGAGCCACCAAAAAAGGTGTGTGGCAGGGGGGGGGGGATCGCGGTAGGATGATCGCGGAGATTGATCGAAGCATTTGGCACGTAACTTCATAAATCTTATCTCTGCATTGCGACAGCGAATGAAGTGATTGGAACAGTTTTAACTTTTTGAACACACAAGTTTAAAAATATACATTTTATGGATACAAAAATGTAACTTTCAAAGTAATTCCTGATCAAGTTTTAATATATTTCAGAAATTTGAGAGTAACGTTGTTTTGTGGGTAACCGACCGTCGCCAAATGACCATGGATCTCGGGCTCAAAATTCAAATTATTTGTTGGCAGGGGGCGTTGTATTCCAGGGGTTAATTATCAGGAATACTGACCGTAGGACACGGCTTTAATTCCAGAAGATTCACCTCGCTACCCCTAGAGTCAACCAACCTGTGTCAATTTTCAGTTATTTGATCTTTCTAGGGAAGAAAACCTCCTCATCTACCAAACCAACCATCGGATTGATTGCATCCATTGATGGTCTAAGATGTTAGAATAAAATATACAAGTGGGCGGTTTTCTGAATGAGGAATCTCCTGGGAAACAATGGGGAGAGTCAAAGAAACTGGTCCTCAACCTTGAGCATGCGAATTTCAAATGTCGTACACGCCATGTGAATTTCCCACGGTCAGGGTAGTTGTGTCATAGTTTTAAATAAGCCGTCCTCTCTTCTATGAAACCTAAGACCTCCAGCTCCATTACCATGATGAATTAATAATTAAAAATAATAGCAATAATTTTTATTTTCAAATTTTACTTCAACTAGATAATTCCAGAGCATCAGTAAATATATATCGGAAAATATATCGTATATGTCCATATATGTATATGGAATGCATTTATATGAATATATATATGAAGTTTCTGCATGAAATATATCTAAAGTGCATTGCATTGTCACTGAACTAATCACCGCTCTTATCATCACCGGATTCTACTACGTAATATTCGAACACCAAGTTGCGCGAATCGCTCGTATCACTCTCATTTAAGTCGTCTTCCGTGCTAACGCCGCCTGTCATCAAGTATAATCTTCATAAGCAATTAAGGTATAGCAGTATTACTTTGTACTTGTATATATAACAACTTTTACGTACAGAGGAAAAGCGGATACTGTTACACCAGGTACCAACAATAATTCTCTTGCTATTTATAATAATGCCCTCATGATTACATACATCTAGGATTTGAACATGCCTTTGAAGTATATTCTTCACGTGAAATTGCAGAGTGAATTTCTGACTGTTTCTCACAGTTGTTTCGATGGCATACATTTATTGAAACTCACATTGCCATATATTTGAAATAATATAATCTTCATAAACAATCACTCCAATCGTGAATTTAGAATATTAAAAATGTACTTACACATGGTCGATACCACTTTTACAAAAATATTTTAAACACGGGATAAAATAAAACTTCATATCGTAAATTTATTTATTTCTCAAATATTTAATAACAGCCAAAAATGGCCTTTTAGAGCAAATAATTAACAAATATAAATTTATCAAAGATAAAATAAGTTAGGAAATAGCCAATTGATTAAATTTGAATAATTTATTTACGTTATTCTATTTTCCATTGCATTTAAATTATTTAAGTTGCATGACTACTGCACGATCTCGATTAACTTTTTAAACACAAGCGTAAAACATTGTCATAAAATTTCAATTTGATTCATCCCATGAGAAGTCATGTTAGAAACACTAATGAAAAAGGTAATAAACTGTACTTCATTCTCTATGAGCGGTTTTATCCGCTATCAGAGCTTTTGTTGAGTTTCCATTGGAGATTAGAATTTTGATACGATGGTTGGGACTATTCACGTCCTAACTTGACTATAATGAATGAGCTAAAATTTGTGTCAAGGCTAAAGATTCTAGAGAAAAAATCCCCATGGTAGTCACTAAATATTAATTTTTATGGTTTACATATTATCATATATTGTTACAAGTTGTAGAAACCAATGAAAAAACCTGCTTTTAATGTAAATCTTTTGCGTGGAAACGCTGAAGTGTCAACTAAACGTTGCAAGAATTTCCACTTATTTCATTTTTTCTCTCACTTTCGATTATTTGATTCTAATCAATAATTACTAGCCAAACTCCTGGTTAATCCACCAAATATTACTGAAGTTTTGTACTACCATTGAGACATTTTAGAATTCAATTTCTGAATGCAAGTTCTTAACATATATTATTCGATTGAATTAATTTTTAGAGAAAACAATTATTTTTTAAAATTTTGAACACTTTTATTGATTATTTTTTAAGGTTTGGAACAAATTGAAGCAACTTGGACGACGTAGCTTCTCTTTTGGGTGTGCTTTTTTTACGAGTAGGACACCAAAAAACTCACCATCCCCATTCTTTTCACGCGACTGTCAAATTTCACACCTCACGACCTTAAGTTCGAAGGTTTTTGATGAGTGTTTACAGTAGAAATGAGAGTCATGTACATGTATGTACACCTGAAATGGATTTAACAGATTCCTTAATTACACACTCAATTTGCAGAATTATGTAAATTCCAAATTTTAATATTAAAGTGCGCTCGGTCAAAACTTTGGTTTTTTATGTGATTGATTCTTTCACATAAGCTAGCACTATGTCATAATCAGACATTGAGACAAAATCCTGGAACAGTCACTCAACCCTGATGGTCGGTTTAGTATATGACTCTAGAACGCCACTAGTATGTTGAGTCCTGCACTGTATGAAATTGGCACACCTATTCAGCTAGAAGAGAGAGAGAGAGCAACTCCTGGGATATCTAAAAGTATTCTGGTTCCTAATTAATGATACAGTTTAGGTTTTTAAAAGATTTATTACGAAGTGTAACAGTAGCTCAAGACTCCGGTCCAAACCCGAAAAGCCCTATTACTGGCACGCATCACGGTACGTACATTCAGGCGGTAACTAAACTAATGTTTTTATGTCGCTGATGACGGACGTGATATACCTGCTATGTTTTTGTCACGTGTCGTTCAAAATATCTCATTCTTCAGTCGATGTTTTCATTCAACAACTAGTCTTTGGTCAAGTGCCTTTGGGAGGTAAGATCCATGCGTCACCCAAGGTCTACGCCGAAGTCATGCTCTTTCAGGCGACAGATAAAAAGCCTAGCTGGCTACGGATGTTGAGTGCGATGCGTGCTGAAACGTTTAGAGGTAATTCGTACAGCGATCGTTAATGGGTTTCGAGGGTCGAACACTGTGAGTCCGGCGTTTAGAAAAAAATAAAGCTTATTCCATTTCCGCTTCCATGCAGTGCCTCGGAAATTTTTTTTTTCGTGTCCACCGAAGCACCCTTAGGAGGGAAATGGAGGGCGGATAAAGGTCATCCTCTACAAGGTCACGAGAAGGACACCGGATGAATCCGTGTTCATTTGCTTCCCAGAAAAAGAGCAGTCGAAAATTGATGTCGGTTCCCTTGAAAAATCGCAGGCGGAAAACTCGAAGAGGAAACGAGAGAGCAACGCGCTCCTCAGGAATTGTTATATCCGGGGGCCGGGAAAACTTATAATGGGATCGTTTACAAAAATTGATGAGATGGGGCTGGAGTTTCAAGGACTATCTATGCCTCTTAAGATTTTCCACGTATTTCCTAACGTATTCAGAATAATAAATCAAAGTCGGTCTAGTCCGTAGAAACTTAAAAATATTTTCGACACATTTTGACTCACTTTTATGCTAGTTCTTAACACTTACGGCATACTCGAAACATTGGTGGGGCACACATTTGTGCGGAGTCCACTGAGACTCATCCACGCCGGCCCCGGTGGCGGCGGGGTAGCGTCCTCGCCTGCCTATCCAGAGGTCGCAGGGTCCCGCCTAGGTAGATTTTCGGCCTCCTTGGTTGTTTGCAATTGTGTCTAATTATTATAAAAATATATCGATATGTGTATACTTAACATATACTTGCATGTATATAGTGTGTACACTTATAATTATACAATATTTTTTAAAAATATGTATATATTGTACATATATTTATATTATGTATAAAAATATATATGTTGATATATTTATAAATACTATATACATATATATAGATTTATATGCGCATATTGAAATTCCACGAAAACGCTCTGCAGAACATTAAGAGGGCATTTCCCAGTCCACAGGTGTTTTTATTATATGATTATGCCCGGTTCTACTTTTAAATTAAAAATTGAATTAAATGATGGATTAATAAGTAGAAAATCAAATAAAACAGTTTCTGGCGTAACTTAGTGGAAAATATTCATACTGACGTTTTTATAAATCAAACCACTTTACTTTTCCACATAAACTTTTTCATTTTCTCTATTAGAAAATTAAAAGGTTTATGTGGAAAAGTAAAGTGGTTTGAATTATAAAAACGCAAGTAGAAAATCAACTAATACAGATTTCACATGAGATTACTTTATTTTTAAGTATCATTAAAATGTACTTTTCTTATGAATACTTAATAACTCTTTCAACTTGATTTTGCTGCTTTAAGGCAACTTCAACAAAATTATAATGAGTTTACATCTACATCGCATAGAAGCGTTTGAATGGGATAGGAGTGTTGAATTACTTTTCGCTCATTTGTATATAAACGACATTTACAAACAAAGCTAGTTTTGTGTATCCATTTAGAAAATAACTATCCCCCACCAAAGCTCTTTATATACATGTAAGTTAGTGAACTCTTCATCGAATGTTGTTGGCCTAATATGTTTATCGCCATGTGCCAATTCCAACTCTGTGGAAATGTTAAATAAAGCTTTGTATTTAAAATTGCCAAGATGAATTTGGTGCGAATCGTGAATCAAAGATAGTGGAAAAGTTTTTTGATCAAGGTGTGGAATTAAAGAGGTCATGGAGTGGACACTCTCTCAGAATTTGGAATAACGATAACCGAAGAACAGAATTCACTCTTAAAATTAGATTTATCCCGTGAAATAATCCGTTATAATTTTCCTTTTCATATTACACATAAGAGATACAAATATTACAAACTTGAACGTTCCTTTCGGGTAAGACGATAATAAACGACGAAGAGCAACCACTCTGGAAGGCAGAGCGGTTATCCATATTGCCTCGACATTACTTAGACAGCAATTGAACACTTAAGTTCTGCTTTCAGAAAGCCCATGATCAATTCAGAAGCATTTTTAGGTGAGACAGTCATCCGTGTCGTACGCAGACTTAAAGATCGATGGCACAGTTTGACTCGGTATTTAGTTCATCAGAACGTCGCTAACCAAAATACACGAACATTTTACCTGTAAGACGTCAAAATTGCAGAACAGCAATACATTTGAGACAAGTGTTGAACAGTAGCTGTTTTAAATTTAAAACTGCTGCTTTGCGATCGTTAATAAGTTCGAAAAATACTATTCGTATGCTCAATCAGGAGCAAGGAGTTAATTAGTTCTGAAAACATATGAATGACACTAGTGAGTGGTGATTAGAGAAGCATTTATTGCTGCTTGGGCTAATAGGGGGGGATAGTAACTGGGTGAGTAAAGCGTCGGGATGATGTTTGGGGTCAACATCCGATTCGGACTTTTCGACAACGAATCGAAGCGGGGTGATTTTCTCGTCACTAGAATTTCCTGTGATACAACACAGGAAAAACTGTTTCCTCTCAATGAGTAAATTCCTCATGCCTTATGGCTTAGTGCATTGTGAGGTCTGCCTTCACTATTTAAAACGAGCCTCCGGGCTCTTCACTGTGGTTGTGACAATGTGCTGCTGAGAATAGATTGGTGAATAGGGACAGAAAACATTTATTTCCAATAGCCCTCAAATAATGATTAAACTGGTGTAAATTGCTGGACGGTGTATCTTTTTCGGCTAGAATTACATTTTCGATTATTCCTAATCCTGAAGTCAAAGCTCAACATAGTTTAAAATTCCACAGTCATTAATGTTTCCCCTAATATGCAATGAGATAGATTGTAAATCTCAGAAATGCCTAGCAACACCTGGCCGGTAGATCAATCTCCACTCTAGCATAGAATTTTGCTCAACTTACATCAGTTTGTCAGTGAGTTATTGACTCATGTCGATTAGTAGTTAATGTACGATTCGTAAGAGGGGCTTGCCCATTTCTGCTAGGAAATAATATGTTTAAATTGGCCTCATCTTGATATGATTTCAGGTCTAAACTCTATAACCTGTCTTTCTGAGCTTAGAAATTAGTCCTAAATTTAAGTCTAAGTAAGCAAATTATTCATTGGCTTCCATCTTTACCCCTGTTATCTTCCAGGAGTTAAATCATTGAACACAAATACATGTAAACGAATGATCGTTAATAAATAGAGGGTAGAATTATAAATAAACATTTTATACAACATATTTCAACATATATTTTACCTCATTAACGTAAATTAAGCACGTAATGATCACTTACAAGTTTTCTATTCCTAAATATCTCATCTTGACTAGGATATTAGAGATGACCGAATACATTTGACACAATAAAGAGATACAAAATCAGCTTTCTTGAAAGCCAAAATGAAATTTTAACATCAGTTCCATAATATCAGTGCGGATATCGTTACTCATTTGGGTATTACAAGTATTTTTTTTAATTGTTTAGCCGTAAATATAAATATTTTTGTGCATTAAAAAAGTTTTTCTCTCAGTTTTAATTTAAATACGTTGTGCGGTTTGCGTTAGTTTATAATATGATGTAATATAATAACTTTAAGTCAACAAAAGGATTTATAAAATAATACGCAAGTTTTGCCTTTCTCGTCTTGGTGATTATTCTCATTACAAACAAAAGGTTTTTGTAATAAAAATACGATGTTTACTTATTTAAGAAAATCCAAACATGGCTGAATATTTGACAGAAATTATGTGCAATTCCTTTCTGCATAACATTTAAAAATGAAAATGCATACAAAGCGAATATTTTTGTGTGAACACATCAAAAAATCGAAAAGGACATTCAAGAATAGCTCAAGAAAAATTTTATGTAGGAAACTAAGTTACTGTAAATAAATGCTCAATTATTCCCATTCTCATTTCACAAACTCTAGTTCAATAAAAATGAGAGGCACTAGTTCCATACGAATGGAATGAACCATAAAGCTCCATATTTAGATTTTAAGCAAATTAATTAGTACACCAAAAATATATATAGTATATGGGTTTAGTATTTTGGGCAATAACTTGCCTGCTGAATTAGTTCAAAGTAAATTCTCTAGAAACTATCCACGTAATATCTGTGAGTACCTCAGAGCGATGGCAGCTGAAGTCGGACATCTTAAAAGCCTAATATTACGTACTTAGTTTAATTTGTATTCTCTATTTGCGCATCGCTTGGGCACGTACGTTGAAAGTGGGATGAGCTTTTGCGCGGCCTCAGAGATCGTCCTTTGAAAGCAATCTTCCTGACTCAAAAAGTGAGTTCACCGCCATTCCTTTGGTCGGATTTAAATAACTAATCCCCTAACAATGCGTGTAACGAAAGTGCTATTGGACGTAAAAAGGCGAAACGTTAAAGTACCTAAAAATTAATTTTTTCACGGTTTTTATTTATTATAGTATAAATTTATCTATATGTATAGTCTGGGTTTAACTGTAGTCTAGCGGTAATCTTCTGACTGTAACAGCCTGCAGGCAACTGATGCGGGTCGTGTTGCTTTCCCAAGACCTCTCACCATTTTTCCCGCCACAAATTGTCCCACTCCAGTCATCCGCTTTGCCTGGAAAAATCATTTTACTTACTTTTTGGGACAAGTCCTGTATGTGCAGAAGAAACTTTTCAATACTTCAACATTTTGGATTTAAACTAGAGTAACGCGCGATACGATAGCAATAATTAGGTAACTATTAGAGAGGAACATGGAATACAATCTGGATATACTTGTTTCTTATTTTTCGTAAAATTTTTTGAGAGGGTGATTATGGTCCAATTAATTAAATTATTGCGGAAAATAGGAGTAGATTGGTGGGATAGGAGAATTTCCCGTAACATATACAACTCACAGACTGCGCAGGTGCGAGTGGTAAACGGAGAATAAGGGCAGAATTAGAACAAGGGGTGGACACCTGCTTGTAATATCACCCATATTGCCCAACGTAAATGGAGAGGATATTGTAAAATATGCATGGAGAGAACTGGATACAAGAACGAAAGTTCATGGATATCCTTATTACTAATTATACTAGTATGATTAGTAGTTATACTAAAGATGAAACTATAGTTTGCCAGTCAGCCAAGGAGTTGCAACCAAATTTGAGTTTATTGATAGGTCAGTGCGATAAGTATGGGTATCTAGGTAGTCTTTTCGACTAGAATGGTTTCAGTAGCACGAACCTAAGAAGAAGAATTACACTGGGTAAAGAAGCTTCACGAGGAGGGAATTGATGACAGTACCCTTGAGTAAGGACGTTAAGTAACAGCTCGTTAAAACTTCGATATGTGGCGTGGTTTAGTACGGCGTAAGAACATGACCATTGAAGCAGTATGATAGGCGTATAGTGGAGGTGTTTGAAATGTGGGTGTGGAGAAGGATGAAGAAAGTGAATGGGACAGAAAAAAAACAAAGGTGGAAGAATTAGGCATGTTTGGGGAGCAATTATTGGGAGAAATCTAAAGGAGTCAAGAAAGATGGATGCAGATCATTTTGATTGGTAATAGGTTATGGAAAACTGCGGTAAAGGGGAGAACAGTTCGAATATAGGGAAGGGACAGGAGTAGAATGGATATGTTGAATAGAATGAATCATGTGGACATGTTGAGAGGATGGAATTATGTGGAAATGAAGAGGGGCTCACTTGTCACTCGCTGCCACATATCAGGTTGCGTTTTGTCTGGATAGGCAGGGAAATGTATTCAATTGTTAAATTCAATTGGGAATTAAAGAGCAGTGAATATATACATTATGTTCTTTATTAAATGATTGGGAATGAATCTTTTTAATGCTGTATAAGCTGTGCCCATCCAGAAACTATATTAACCAGAATGCCAGTGATAATAATGTATTTATAATATATAACCACCTAAATTATTTATCCCGAAAACAGAAGAGCCACATAAACGTCCTTAGGAGGACTTTAATATTTCTGGAGAAGATATGGCGATTAACATGCGTGAGCCAAACACTGAAAAAGAATGAGTTAAAAAAGGCACAACTATTAAAATTCTTTATTCTTATGACTTTAAAACTTATTTTACCATTTAAATGGTAATTTCTTTGCATTCTTAAGTTAATAAATTTGATTTGTATTGCGTTTAAAGCTGAGTCCCGAAGTGGAGCTTACGAAAATAGCTTTAATGTTGTACAAACGTTAATCCACTTATTTTTCAAGCAAATGAACGAGATGTATGTGCAAAATGTTGACATGAACATTTTGAAATTAATGATCTTTTTATAAAGAATTTCACCGCATTCTCGATAAGAGCATGGAAATCTGAAAATAGTTTTCCTCTAGTATACAGGAATGTAGTTAATTGGAAGTATTTCTGTAACTCATAGTAACGTGGATATTTATCCTTCAAATAGATGGAATAATATAAGAGTTAGATCGTGAAAAGTATCCTTCCCGAGATATTCTCTTACCTACAAAATTCTTCCTTGGCATATTTTTGTACATTAATTATTCTTGGCATTTTAATTTTCCTCGAGTTATATTTCCTGATTCCGGTGCCGACGATTGCTTCTTAGAGAGTAGAATTCCAATTCTTACATCCTCAAAAGAGTTTTTGCGAGTCACTCACTAGTGGGACTCGTAGGGCTCACTAGTGCAAGTGATTATCTTTTTTGCTCTTGCTATGAGCTTTGCTCATGCTTGGCATTTTTTCTTGAAACTAAATCTAGGATAAAAATATTTTTTCTCAGCATACCTTGAACAAATTCAATTGTTTATGGGTAGGTATTGAAGAGATAAATTCATTTCATTCATAAAAATATATATTACATAAAAATATATATATTTCCTGTGTTCGTCTTTTATGTGTTTTCCTATCCCCTTTCCTTATCTCTATTTCTATGTGTGAAATAATATGTATATACATATCTATATTTTATATATATATATATATATATATATATATATATATATATATATATATATATAATCGATTCCCGGGCAAGGCACTTTGGGCACCTGCAGCTCCACCCAAACTAGTTGATTTTTCGGGTACCAGATCTTCCTGGGAAACCATAACCGGCACAGGGAAAGGAACTGGCCCCCTACCCTGATGTGTGAATATTCACACGCCGTCGGGCTTCGTACATGGGTGAGCTCTACCATCACCTACTAAACCGACCTTCGGGTTGATTACTGTGTTTATGGTTTTTATATATCAATCAGGGTTGTCCTTTCAATGTACCCTGGAACAGTTCTTAGCTTCGAAGTGGGAACCGTTCAGTGTAACATCGCGCTCATTCAGCTCAACATACCTTACAGCTGTTCAACATACTTCAAAACCGGAGGTATTATGGAAGGCAAGTTTCTCCTTAGAAACTGAATTGTCAGTGATTCCACTTATAAGTATTGTATCCAAGTTCAGAAGGCAATTGTTACCTATCTGCTCTGAGATTTGGCGCACAAAGTTGTTAAACGCAATTGTGATTGTGTTCTGCACTACTATAAGGGTTATTGTGCTTCTACAATAGGCCTATTATCAATAGTTTGAAAATCAATGGATTGATTGAATGAAAAATGAATCATGGCTGAGGAATTTGAAAATAGTAACATAAATAAATGGAATATGCAATAAATTACAGACATGAGCCCTAGAGAATATCCATCTGAATTGAAAACATGACTTAAGTTTTATGAAATCACCAACGAAAAGATTGCGTAAAAATTACCCGGAAAAGTTCCAAAGGGAAACATCGAAAGCTTCCAAATATGCAATAGATATAAATACAGTCCTGAAAACTGCTGTAATACCAAACCATTTTTTTTGTTATTCATTTGGTTTTGTATTGATGATTATTAGATTTTACCTTAAACTAAGCTCATTGGAATATCCTTAACTTAGAATAAGATTACTTGATTAGAATAGGTTTTCACATTATACGTATACAGTTTTTGCATGGATTTAAATGTCGCACTCCAAATAAATATTTTAATACAAGTCCAGGGCTTAATTATAGTCTCAGAGATTAAAAGGAAGCCTTATTATGAACGGAAACATTTTCTCAATGGAAGACCCCCTGCACTGAGTATTACCGTACTTAAAAAAGCTAAAGTCCAAAAAAGTCCAAAGTCATGTATAAATCGGCAGTATAAATTTATCATAGAAGCATAGCCATGTTTAGTTGAATATTTTCATGAAATTCGACTTGGTACTGCGATACTTGAATTCTTTATTTGTAACTAACATTGAAGTGCAGCTCATTCATCTTAATTCAGTCAATTTACACTCGTATCTTATGAACCGATTGACCGATATTGAAAGGTGCAGGGGTGGCTCTCGGAAATGGCTGCTTGAGGAGTATTTTTGGAGTCAACGTTTCAGTGAGCGTCCTAAGGGGTGAAGTGAGGTGAAATTTCTTTCAAATGTCTTACTCTATATTATCTCCGTCGATTAACTAACCTTTGGTCTTCTTCTGTAGTCCTTTTCTTCCTTCTCTTTCTCAACAGCCACCAGTGCATCACGGTCTGTCGTGTTTAATAGTGGGGCGGATAATTTTTCTTTACCGCCGACCAATGTTTTTTACACACTTTTCCCTCTCCCCTTACACTTCTTCATTGGCAATAATATCCACACAATTCACCATGACACATAATTTCTATGTAGCAGCTCAATTTCATTGATAACATTTTTTTCCACTTTTTTGTTATTCACAATATCGCACGCTCGTAAAAACTTTAACTGCACACTATTTATAATAACCACTTTCTGACATCTGGGCTAGTTTGATCTGGCATGAATAGATGTTAATTCTGCTAGAAAGTGAATTGGGTTTGCGCTATTCTACATAATATCCTCTTATTTCTTCCGTTTCCTACGGTCCTACTTGTAGTCTACATCCTATTCGCCTTTCTGATCATGTCACTCCTGCCTCTTTAATTAAACATCACCGTCATTCGAAAGTGGTCCTGGATCTGTAACTCAAGGCCTGTCAACTGGTTCAATTCTCATGACTCGAACTTCTATGCCGAGAGATTAAAGAAGCTGTTGCAGCGTTATGAAAAAATGCTTAGCAGTGAACTATGATTATGTAGAAAAGTGTAATAGGCTTGTAGGAAACTAAAACCGTCAATGAGAGCTTTTTCTATGGAATATATTTTTTATGATCAAACGACCCTTACTTTTCGATTACACCTCATACATATTTTACCCGGCTAAATATTTTCCCCCATACAATTTGGCAATTATGTTACTATTTCAGTTTTAACCCTTAAATTAGGATTACCATAGGTATATACAGGCAGAGGATCATTAATTGAAATGTTAATTAATTTTTTTATTTTTACCAATTACATTTAACGCAGGGCAAACCCTAGAATGAAAATCGAGGACGCATCTGCAATTAATTCCAGGACCTGCATACATTTCAAAGAGGTCCTAAACCCAAAATCTGTTGCTCGTATATATTCTCCTTTTTTGAAAATCAGGGGTAAACATAATAAAACTATCTCACGCATAATAAGCTATCTTGCACACACACCGTCTGCCAAAAATCTGTCCTATTTAATCATTTATTTAGGATATATGGTCTTTGAAGCATGATATTATTTTTTATTTACTCGCTGCCTCCAAATTTAGTATTATAAATTTTACGTATGGCGTTGAGTACGTTCCGTAAAAAAGGACTCAGGCTCACTTATCTCGTCGAGACATATTGACACACCGACACTGCAACCACCAGCACTGACTCCAGCTCAACTCGATACCTCGACAATCGATTCATTCACAAGTCAAATGTTTTCCAGAACATTTTTTAAATCCGACATTTCGATTTTGCAATTGTTTTTGCGTTGCTCTATAAATTTTCCCTTAGGATAGAAAAAAAAGCACCAGTCCTATCTGGTTCATTATTTTTCTGGCGCAAAAGTCTTCCCCCACTCCGCGACTGTCGCCCCTCCGCGTCCCTCGGCGAATGCGTGACTCCATGCACCACTGTCCATCCTCGCATGGAGGGCACGTCTCACAGCTTTGGTAACGCTCGGGGAGGGAGAGGGGAAGATATACACAAGAAAGGTCGGTCTTTCCCATTGTACCATTGTGCATACAGGAAGGCCACGCGCCCGAAGATTGCGAAATTCTTCTCCCCCAAGCGCACGGTGCCTAGCGGGAGGACAGGGCAGGAGTCCTCTTGCGACGACACGCAGGACAGCCGAGGCAGAAGACGGAGTCGTCGCCCGCATCGCCTTGCGGTGGCTAGTAGCATTGCCACATTTTTCGTTCCGAACCGAAAATTCCACCCGTAGGTACTCGTAACTCTAGGTCGACCTTCCTAACTCTCCGTTAGTGGCAGGAAGCGTTTTGCAGCAGTCTTAATTTGTCAAAAAAATATTTTTTTAAGTGACCATAATATCAACACTTGTATTGGAAGTATTTATCGGTCTTATATCCAACAAAAAACACATACCTTAGTAGTGTTACACGTATGGCGAAAGGCCATATCCGGAAATCAAGAGATGCCCAACAACCTGGCTACTCCTGGGTAGTGACCTTGCTTTCCAATCCGTGTTCAAATTCGTGCTAGAGAAAATTTTTTAGTGGAATATATTTCCTTATTCTTGGACGAGTAAAATGGACCAGTGTAAATTGAAATGCGATGTTCATCGAAACATTGGTTTTCCGTTTGAATCTTTGGTGCAACCGTACAAAAATTGACAGCGTCGATTCTCTAATCTACTCTTCCAATCCGAAAAAAACGTTCAGTTTAACCCTAGTTGTATTATATTCCTAGCTGAGGGTCACTTTATCAAATAACTACTAGTACCATAACCAATCACTATCACTACTCTTGCCATTTTATCGGAAGTATTCCCATTGTACCATTGTGCATACAGGAAGGCCACGTAGGCTGATATAGGTATATATATAGATATAAAGAATATAAAAATAAGCCAATTGCATGAATATTCACATTTGCTCACAAATCCTTCATTCACTACATCAGCCATATGAATATGCCTTCTCTTACAGATTTTTTGTGTGTATCTTTCTTCAATTAGATAATCGGTTCGAGTCGCTACCCATTTGATGGTCTTTAATTCCGTGAATGCATTATTTATTCTGGGATATTACTGGTTAGCATTTGATCGACGGATTTAAAATCACTGCTATGTCTGTAGAGTTGCAAACTTCCGTACATAGTCCTAAATATTTTCATTGGTCTATCCAGTGAGAGCATTGGCTTGCATCTTATCTGCAAAAATTTTACCTGCATTACAATATTCCCTGATCTTCTAATGCACTTAATCTGACTGAAGTGGGAATCAGAGTTAAATGTTTCGGCTGAGTTATAGAAGTTGCGTCAGTTTAAAACATATCATACGTTTAAAAATCCTTTCAGAGTCCTGTACTAAATGAATATTTCCCATTTACCGCTAATATTAAGATAAATCTTATGTATGCAACGATGTCATTTTTATTAATTTAAAATTAATTCGTTCAATAATCATTTCGAATAATTCTTTTATTCCTACCTTTAATTCTTCTCCAACCAATATTTCCTCATGAATTGATAAATCTAATTCCTCGCCGTACAGCTTACTTCCTCGCAAATATGTGTATTATGTCCTTTATATGAATTTTCCTCTATTTCTGGGTGTATTACTTTCTCGTTTCACTTGTTATCCATCAAATAATCCTGTCTCCAGTATAACGTTGCATCCTTAATCGAGTCGTAGGTTTCTATTCTTAAGTCTTGTAATCCATTTTTTTCATTCCTTCGATCTTTATCGATCTCCAATTCATTAGACCGAGCTTGGAAATCTAGCTATTTAAAATTATAACAGAGACGAACACTACTACAATTTTCCACTTAAAAATTAGTGAAAAATTGTAGCAGTTTTCGTCTCTGTTATTATTTAACTGTTCCATGGCATCACAACCGAATTTGTAATTTATATTTCAAATTCTTAAATAATGTAACAAAATCAAAGAACCTGTACTCTTCTAAATATCTGGAGATTTCAGCATCCAGGAGAGGCACTGTAGGTGCTGCAATTTCATTATTTATTGCTATAAATATCTATTAATATTATTATATCCTTATTCCTGGGATACCTGGAAATTCCGCAACTATGTCAGATAATGAAACTATGTCATCAGAGATATACGTACAGGTGCAAACCACTGGAAACGGTTTCGCCAGCAGTCCTTGTCCTATTCACATAAATTCTTTTCCGTAGGCTAACGAGAGCAATTTACGCATTGCGAAATAAAGTGAAATTAAAATTTGCTTAAATTCCTGGCAAAATTAGCCCTCCATTTTTTAATATATTTTGAAAAATCGGACAGGGCATTTTTGTCCTCTAGATCGCCTTGCTATTAACTGATTAAAATAGAATAACTCAGAAAATCGTTTTCTGCAGAAATCTCGCATATTTAATTTTTATTCGAGCCCACTGATTATTTTTACAATAATCATTCGATAAGTAATTGCGGCAAGTATTACTGATTTCGTACTGGTAGAAAAACAATTTGGAATCAATATTCACTGCCATGCGTTTAGGCCAATTACGAGTAAAAGTCTTTCAATAAATATCGCCTTGCTATTAACTGATTAAAATAGAATAACTCAGAAAATCGTTTTCTGCAGAAATCTCGCATATTTAATTTTTATTCGAGCCCACTGATTATTTTTACAATAATCATTCGATAAGTAATTGCGGCAAGTATTACTGATTTCGTACTGGTAGAAAAACAATTTGGAATCAATATTCACTGCCATGCGTTTAGGCCAATTACGAGTAAAAGTCTTTCAATAAATATTTTATATTTAACAATTATCGCTACTATCTCTTCAAGTTTATCTAATTATTTATTCGTATTCTTTACACCTAAAATATTTCTATAAAAACTGACTAAGTTCGATATAGCAGTTGAAAAATGGTAACATCCCCGAAGTAACGAGGTATAAGTTAAGTTTTTAGATGCATTGAACTGTTAACCAGCGGTTAATAATAGTACATCACTAAATCTCTGAAATTATTGAGATATTTAAAGTTTTCATTCAAGGAAAAATTTATGATCATTGTGACTGTAAATTCCATGGTCTCTTAAGAAGAAAATTTGGGGGTGGACTAAGTGGTCGACTCCAATGAACGCTGGACTTGCCCTCCTCGAAGGACGCACAAGGCCACCAGGTAGGCACGACTTTTCACACAAGGACAATACAGTAACCAAAACTGCAGACCAAATCGTAACTAAAGCTGAGCGAGGTATTTCGAAATATTCAAAATAATTTTTGCAACTCGAGGTAAAGGACGCAGTTTACGATCATAGTGAGGACAAAGTTCTGAATATATTTGACTGATCTCATCATCTTCAAACAACGGATTTTCTCCTTTTGAGTCAAGAAAAAATTCACATAGTATATAGAGAGTGGACATTGACAGTCGGATCCTTTGATATACTTCAATGCGACATGCACGAGGCAGTCGTGTTGAAAGGAAGTGAAATACAGTACGTGATTCGAAATAAGACGACACATCTCACGTGTATTTTCTATGACAGGTGAATGCAATAATAGATTCATTACAAAATTCTTAAACGGGCTAATATTTTAAATTAGAGTGGTGAGAAACCTAGTTATCTCAATTAGAGAAGCTCATTAATAAAAAAATCACATCCCTAAGGCTTTGTATGCTCCATAATGTTTTAAAAACATATAAAAATTTTAAATATTAAAACAATTTTATGAGAAAACAATCTTGAAATGTAAATTTTCAGTGTGATACTCGCAGAAGCAATCTTAAAAAAAAACAAAAAATACAAATAACGATTAAAGATGTAGCGGGCGGCAATACTCACACTAATTGCTTTTAAATGTATGATTCAAAATACCAATGATTATTGTAACTTTTGAAATGCAGCTGACAGAGATGAATAAAAACTAATTTAGGAAAAATAATGGTTTTTCCCAAATGGAATCATGATTACAACACCCAAGAACACTATGAATCAAATATAAAATTATGACGTTTTGGTTGAAAATATATTTATATATCATATCCCCACACTGAACATAATAAAAATAAAACCATGATACGTTTTGTGTGTCATAGCTGTGTAGTGTCCAGAAGTTTTCTCTGCAGTTTTCAGTACTGAAAATTTGCGTGATTGAAAATGAGACAACTATAAGCTTGAAGAAACAAAATCCATGCCAATTACGTAAAACCATAATAGATAAATAAATATGAACTTATTTAAGACCTTAGGAATTTTTCCACAGTAAATTTCACATTTTTTTATTTCAACTTAAAAAACTTACTAATCCTTAGCTTAGCTTTTTGGATGTAACGTGGACATGGATCTATCACTTTAATATCGATCCGTAGACAGAATTACTGCCATTTCGTGAAGCAAGTTACCTTCCTACCTGGCATAAGAATGAGGAATCAGGAACGTGACGCGCACCCGTACCAACGTAGATTACCTGTATTTACTATTTATAAACTCATGACGGTGGTTGTCAAATAAATTAGAATTATAAATATCATTTAAAGCCGGCTTCGTCACATTACTTAGTCACTGTGTTTATGCGCTACGGTACGGCTTAAACAGGCAACGACGTTGAATTTAAAATTTATTCTCCCATCTTCTATAAAAGAAACGAATTGCGTCAAAATTTCAATATCAACGGTAGTTTTCATACAGCGAAAGGAATGATTTTACATAGCTCATGGTTATGCTCAATGGTAAGGTGTTCACATATCTGACGTATCTTCCGGAAGGCTCTTTAACCTGGGGCGAGTCCAGAAGGGTAGCACCGTAGTTTTTCTAGCCCTGATTTCAAAGAGATTCTCCTGTTTCATAAAGTATCCAATTAGTTAGTCTCTCCCTAGCAGTGCTTTGCATAATCCTCTCTTTTCACTGCCAATACCGCTCTACCGCACCGAAAGCGTAATGTCGATTTTACCCCTCGGTTGAAACTAACAGCAAGGTCTCCATAGACGCACTCGTATATCATTAACCATTCCTCCAGGATAGATCAGGAGCGGAGAAAAATAAATTTTTCAGGACCCCACCCTCCATGTGCTTGGCAAGTCCTAAGAGGAGTAAGGAAGGGACGGGGTGGAGAGGAGAAGGAGGTGAAGGGTAAGGCCGGATGAAAGAAGATGAGACGGGGGACGTTTGGCGACGAGACAATGGTGGAGGAGGAGGGGGTGAAGGCGGGGGTGGGCGGAGAGGGAGGGAGGGAGGAGGAGCGCTCTCGGGGACTTCCGATGAGTCCTATAAGGCCCTCCGCATCCCTCGTGGGAGAAACGGCACTGCAGCGAAGGGAATTCGACTGGAAGGACGTCGCGGGCCAGAGGAGGAGAGCGATTTCGAGAGAACCGAGTGTGGCCCGTGGGAGTTTCGGCGCGGAGGAAGAGACGATCCGCTGCTGCCGCGGCCGCCCTTCCTGTCTCCCCCGAATACCTCCGATCCAGGTGAGGACAAGTCAGACTCCCACTAAGACGTGGCAATCCTGCTCACATATCAGGCTTAATACTGTCAATCCATCGGCGATCGTACCAAGTATCTGTCCTGCCAAACGTTTGGATCCAATAGAACCATCGCTCATTCTCATTGAAGGCAAGTCAAAATAAACAAACCCAAGTTTTATTTGACGGGTGAGGGTGAAAACAACTAGTACTGGGTCCAAAAGTGGGTGAAAGTTAATGCCCCATGGTAGGGAACAGTTCTTTTATAATGGGAGTATCTGGTACCAGAAAACTGGAGGCAGAGTTTGTGTAAATATGTATGTAGGTATCGAGAAACGTCGCGAGTACAAGAACTTCTGTTTATAACACGAATCCGTTTTGGCTCCATGAAAATAACATCAAATTAAGCAATTTTCGGCGAACAAGAGTTGAATTCATATAGCGAAACGGAGAGTAATAATCACCTCTCCGATTTATCACTCCGCCACGCACAACTGCGACTACCTAACAAGTAGAAACCAAGGATTTTCTCACAATTTGTTGCTCGGTTGAGCATGGGTCGATTCTTATTCGAGGCATATTGGTTTCCAATAGGGACGTAATGGCCCTGCCGATAAAGAAGACTTGGACTAGAGAGAATAGGCTTTCCGATTCACTTCCTGGGTGCTGAACCCCTTTCGAAAATATTAGTGGTGCGAATTTCCCCTACTAGAACTTTGTGAGAAGTCAAAGGTTTTAAACCTTAAAAGAGAAAGGAACCCTCATTCACTCCTAAGCATGTGGATTTCAAATGACTGAGAACTTATTTCGGGGTAAGATGCATCCACGTGGGTCACAGCAAACTTTGGTGGTGATTAGTGCGGGTGTTGTGGTATGCAATGCCTTTCACTGTGCCGGATGCCTTCATCGCAGAGCTGCCTTATGCTAAATTTCCTCATAATATCTTGTCGCTCGCCACTATGGAGACCCTCTTCCGAATAATCTCATTCGTCGGTAATGTTTCTTATCGTCAAATCTTGCATAAACAAAATTAAATTGACTTTGTCGGTGAAAGCGTTAAATAGTATTCTTCCTTTTACCATTAGATACATTTAATCATGGATTGAGGGATCAACTGTGGCGTATGGTCCGTACTTAGTGTTAACTATCACCAGTTTCTTTCGTTTTAAAAATATTTGACTTCAATTTATCCCTCATATATGATATATTGGTGAAAAGTATGTATTTTTGATGATGTCGAAAGTCCACGTTCATTTTGAATGATGGAAACACCTTGAAAACATCATCATACACAGTACAGCATGATAAACTGTACAGGATTATAAAAAAACAATCCCCTATTGGACATTTAAATACTTTTCAGATGAAAATAACCGGAGAGTATAGAGATCAAAGTGTCCCATCATGTATAGCTCAACAGAAGTTTCATTTAACACGAACAAACGAAAAATACTTTTTCTGAGACGGGTTTTTACCAATGCTGTCCAAAAGGTAATTCCTTACAGTTTAATTTAATTCAAATGCACAACATTTACGTTAACTTGCGATCAAGTTTTTTACATCGGTGTCTTTTTAAGACAACCAATCCTTCACGAAGGTTAAATTATTTATTATCCTTCAAAATAATACGAATGTTAATTTTATTTTGCCACTCGCCTGCTTCATCTAAAGGCAATATTTAAAAAAAATCATTAAACTTATAAAATCTAGTCCCAAATAATAGTTTTAATTAGGATCAACACATTCATTAATTACTTTCACTTCTAAAAAATCAGTTAAATCTGTTTTGCTATTTGAAAAAACCTTAAAATTTGTTGAAATAGGAAAAGTATCTCTCTGATTGAGGACTCATGCCTTCGAGGTTTTTCTTTTAATAATTTCCTGACGACATGAATATTCTCGCGAAATGGAATGGTAAATGCCATCTCTGGAGGTTAGGCAACCTAACTAAAGGATAAATTATAAATTAGGCCGTACAAACCAGATGAGTTCAGTAGCTGCTAAATAGGCGATAGGAAAATGCCCTTGCATCTATACACGATAGGATACACAAGACCATCTTTCAACTTCATGAACGCTGATTTCACAAAATATTCATAGTGAAAACATTAAGTATAATGATGTTTATCATAAATAACATTTCAGTATAGTTTTTTCAAAAGTTCACCCTGAAAACGAGGGAACATCCAGTAAACGGCTATCAATAGACGTTGATAGCGTAAAAAAATTCTCATTCCATTTAAGATGTAAGACATCGACCGGAACCGAGGGAAAATTGATTGTATCTGAACTTATCATTTAATTATATCGGAGAAATGATCGAACGAATTAGGTTGTACATTAAACACTTATTTTTTCATTCAGCGCAATAACGAAGGTAATTTGCCATCGCTTAAATACACGCAATAAATAATTGATAATAAGCAATCCAATTGTCAGCTTTGTTTATATGGAGACATCCACTGCACCTATCAATTTATTCTACGAATTCTAACGCGAACAGTTTTTATTCCACCGTAAAAGTTGTCGAGGACTCTTATGACATGAAATTACGTGCTCAGCATTTTGATTATCTCATGTATCGAAACGTTCCTTTTCCTTGTTGGCATTGGCGAAGACGAAAGATGAAGGCTTCATAAAGGCGTCTAATTTATAAACACAAATGGCTTCTGAAATTCGATTGACATGGAATGCCCTTTTTTTAATGTTTTTCATGAATGTTGATGTTAAGGGCTTATAAATTTATAGTTTATTTTAGGACGAGAAATTAAAAAATGATATTCTACAATGAGTAATGAATGAATAATTGAGATAAAGAATGAAATTAGCTGAAAATAATTAACAAGTTTCTCCCAGGCAAATAAAGAATCCTTAATATCGTTTCAAAAGTATAAGATGCTTTAATGGATTTCCAAGAGCACACAGATTCCGATCAATTGAAGATAGAAATTGAAATATATTAAATACGTTATTCCTCCAATTTCATCTTTATTCTCAGCTATTTGCATGTACATCAAACCATATCGCCCAGAAGTTGAATATTTTTTCAATACCCTGTGGTATTCATTAGCTAAACTTACTAAACCCTTTGATTTGCTTGCAAAGAAGTAGTAAATATAGTTCTTCATTTGAAAGAGTGACACTTTCCCCAACAACATAGTTTGTCTTAACTAAAGCCGCTATAGTACAGTAGATATTCAATTTACACTATATAACTAGAGTTTTCTTTCTATGATCATGCATAATAACCACGAAAATCTATTCATAAATGAACAGCTAAGGGCTAAGGGAAGACAAGAACTCTTATCTAAATTTGTCCAAAGGATACCTAAGTTCTAGATTTTAGCAAGCCCTGTCAATCACCTCTAGAACTATACGTATTTTTTCACCAGTGATTTCTTGCATATATGCATAATGGTAAATCTATTTGTAGCAAACCGTATTAAAACTATTTAACCAAACACTTGCAGGCTAATAGTCGACTACAATATATCTCTAACTGAACAATACTGTTAAGTGATTCATATTTTTTCACTTAACGGTGTAACATTTTTAACTGGAGATTAATAATTGTTTCCATTGCATATTAATAATAAATAATTAATAAATTTCGCAATTACCGAGATTTGGAGATGCTCTCCTGAAAAATGTTGCATGTAAACGTCATTCTATTCCAATTTTTGTAGATCTTACTTGTCATCGATTTCGGAGTGATTGCAATTATTTAGAAGATTTAATTGAAATAGATGGTCCAAATTGGCGGCATTTCATATGGAGCGGAAAGTTTGAATGATAACCTCATGAAAACTGTTTGGTTTTTATATTAATGAAAAGATAATGCAAGCGTTTACAGGATAGTTTTTCGTTTTGGTGTCATGTGTAGTACTTCGAGCTTACCTCTATTAATCACTCACTTGTAACTATGACTCATTTTATGCTCTTTGGCAGTATAATTATTTATTTAAAAAATCGCATATTTTTTAATCATTTCTATCTATTTGTTTATATTTTTCTCGTGCATGTACAATGGAGGTAGAATGTAATCATTTTCAACTATGCCCAGACGAACAAATCTTAGAGATTTTAATTTTGTGATTTTGAATCTGCGAACAGATTATATACGTACAATTGCGCAAATTTTTACAAGTTAAACTGGAGATCAGTCAGAGATAGTGATAGTAGGTATGGTTAATAAGTCCGACTTTATACGGAATAAACCCTAATTTTCCACCATGGTCACAAAAATAATCAGTAAATTATAAGACCTCTGGGTTCGGTAAATGTTATATTGACAGTCAAGGTTTAAAGTTCCAAATGTTGTTATCATATTAATAAATCTTTGAAGGTAAAAAGTTAGGTGCGAGATAATGTTTGGAGAAGTCTGAACTTTGTGAAAAAGTGTGTCGCGCGAGAATTCACCGTCAGAAAATGCTAAATCCCTCTGACGCATCATGTGGAGATCCCCTGAGAACCTTTCCATCTTTCTCTCTTGTTACAGAGCCGGGTGCCAGGAGCGTCACCGGACTCCACTCGACACTCTTCCCGCGGTGGTCAACTCGCCGGCAAGATGATGAAGGTGTGGCGTTTGCTGCTGCCGCTCCTCTGCCTCCTCGCCCCCGCCGCCCTCGCAGAAGGACAGCGGAGCAGAAGCATACGTGAGTGGAAAGAGAAACGCCGCCAACAACGGGAGGGGAGGGCGGCCGGCTTTAAGCGCTGCCGCCAGTCGCGAATGAACCGGAGAAAACGTTTTTGAAGAAATTGCATAAAGACGTCAATATTTTCGTGAATGGAGATGATTGCAATCGACGTCTCGATAGATTTCTCAATATTTTTACTTCAATCAAATCAGATCTCATCCCTCGAGCAATTTACCTAAATCAGCGAGCTGTAAAAATTCGCTGCTCACGAAACGATTTGACCTTTTTTCACCTCGAATATAAGGTCAAACCATAAAAAAAACACTCTGGTAAAAATATCTTAATTAATTTAAGAGTTGAATCTGAAATTATTATGATTGCCATGCTGACTCAAAAGGAAATCTGATCTATCAATTAAAATCGATTAAAATTTTAGGAATTAAAATAGTTATAATTATTGCGACGAGATTTGAAGAGTGTTATCACCTAAAAAATAATAACAAGTAGAAGTGCACCGATGACCGGAGCTTTGAAACATCACTAAAGTTACCACAGCTATTTTATGTTGATTTTATACACTTCCGGAACTTGGTGTTCGAGGAAAGAATATCAGAACAGGTACGTTCGAGGCTTTTGAGGCGAAGGTGCACATGGGGGAGAGGAAGGAAATTTATAATTTTTGGATGATATGAAGAAGGGCTGTAATCACAGGATGCTGCAGTAGCAAATAGAGTAGAGCGAAAGGTGTTTTAATGTAGTTGCCAGATTGCTGATGACCCGATGACTTCAAATAGTTTTCAATCATCTCCCAATATCTACTCCTAATCGGTCGGTTAACTAATAACTAATTATGACACCATGAGAAGTGTCTCTGATCTGTCTTCGCGTTCATTCATTTAGGGGAAATGAAAACTGCCCAAGTCTCAAAGAACGCTAGTTATGAAACGTGCTTAGTAGTTATTACAAACCGTCCAAAAACAACCTTTAATAGATGGGTCATCTGCAGTGCTGATAATTTTAATTTTACCTTTATATGTACCTGATGAAATGGAGTGATTATTGGTTCCAGTTCATTTATTTAATGGATTAATATAAAATAAGACCATTTACTCATCAAATATTGTGATAGTATACTCAAATACGTACATCGCTAGACATTCCCGCAGATGTTAGTGACAAGTGTTAGCCTATGGTTTGCTAAGATCCCAAGCGATATCCATCAAGAATAGCTAGTAGATAGCTACTGAGATCATAGTAATTCAAGGAGAATATGGGATCATGCAAGTAAAGTTGTGTAATGCTTAATCTCTTGCATAAGCAGAATATTCCGCTGAAATTCAGCAGTGTCTGCTCGAAGCATATCCACCATTTCGAAAAAAATGTTCTACCGTTTAAGGTAGGCTTTGGATGGGCACAACTACCATATATCTTGTTTCTCCTAAAAACACACAACCCAAGAGCCTACTCTACATTAAACCTTTTCTCATCTTCGTATAATTTCTTTCTCCCTTCATTCCGTCCAACATCACAATGCTATTCCAGCGCCTTCCTTGTTTGCCTAACATCCTTTCCTCGTTCAAATTTTTCAACATCACTTTGCCAATCAATTCATCCATTTTTCCTGTCTCCTTTGAATTTCTTCCCACAATCTCCTTTCCTACCCACCATACCCAGCACCTCCTCAATTGTTTTCCTTTTTGTCTTCTATTCCGAAGAATTCAGGATTTAAATATTTTTGATAAAAAAGTGCAAGGCGAGGTCAATTTATTAGAAAAAGCTATTGGTGTGAGAATTGTGAATAATCATTCTTGTCTAGAATAGTTGCAAAATTGAGTATAATTAGGAAAACGTATAAATAATAATAAAATTAAAACGTCTCTATTGGGAAGAGATTGAGATAAGTTAGTCCCTTCTTCCGTCGAACCCCTCGTCGTTCACATACATAAATAAGTCAAAAATCATTGTAATAAAGAGAGTAGAAATATTGACAGTGATTATAAGGAAAATACAAAATAAAACAAAGAAATAAAATTAAAAACATAGACAATCATTAGTTAAGAAAAAAAAAGAGTTCTGAGAAGAGCGTAAAGATTGTAGACATTTTCTGAACGAAAAAATATCACTGTAAGAAAACAACCAAACAGGAAAGGGGGTGTGAAAAATCTGCAAAACCTACTGAGATTTGAATAATTTGCGGATACCCAAAAGCAGTAGAAGAGTGATTCATATCATGAAAACACTAAGCAAAATTATTCATTATATTTCAAAGAAATCGCAGAATACACAATTAGAAAACATATCACATTTAAAGAAAAGAAATCATCAAATAAAATAAATAAATAAAAATAATTATGAATAATTAGGAATGATAAAACATATAAATATAAAAATAAAATTAGGAAGAAATTATTGATACCGTCATAATACGAGTTGAAAAGGTAAATAAATATCGATAAAAACAAGAGCTAAAAATGAATTAAATGTATTATCAATGCAATCAAGTGAGATACAATTGAAAATTTAAAAAATATATATCCAACATATAAATTTATATATTTATTTGCACATGTTAAATTCATTAATAGAAGTTACGATATGCATGCGTAAACGCATATTGACTATCAATCTTATTAACACAATGGTGATGACAACATCCCGCTAAAGGGATGAAAATATCTGCTTATTAAAGGGGATGAAGGATAATCTTACTTCAACTTGAGTGCAATCTTGATGAATGTTCTTAATGAGCCTAGAAGGCTTAATGTCCACCCAACGATTAAAACACTATGCACCAAAAATGCTAGGCTATCAATCAAGAAGTTTCGATTAAATCATTTTTGCTGAGTAGCAATTGTCTATTTCATAATTATATCTGAAAATATTCTAACTCCTTATGCAATTACAATTCTAAGGATTTTATGGAAAGGTATTCAGGTGAAAAGATAGAGAAAAATCTTTTGCTGAAACATCCGGCGGAAGCAAATTTGGGAGCTACGCATTATAAGAAGATCTCGTGCTGAAATTTTTTGCGCTATCACTTATTTCGATCCAAGGTCGTGAAGAACACATTAAATATAATGTGAACAGGAAACAGCCATGTCAACCGTCTAGTCTAAATTACACTGTCTAGGGAACCTATTTCCACTGAATTGAAGATTGCTACAATTTTGTTCTTCCCGACGAACGTTTGAATGTGTTTCGTTATAGTAAGTGATGGTTTCAGAAAACAAGTTAACAATAACGACTTTGGCTTGAAGAACTTGACTGGACTTGACAATTTGTCTTGAAGAATACCTATTGAAGAACATACTGATGTCATATTTCTTCAAGTAACTGAAAAAGGGGAAATCAAATACGAGTCATGTAATAAGAGCGGGTGTCTCAACCAAAAAATCAATTTCATAGATAACCATAGAGTTCATTCTGAACTACATATTAAGACGTACACAACTCGATAAGGGTGAAATTAATTTTTCCCTCCCGAATGCCTACTGCATCAGGAAAGTGTAGATTCGATCAAAAGATTTAGGTACTATCCTCACTCACAGCTTCTCCTGGGTGAAATAAATACGGGGAAAGAATGAGCAAGCTATGAATAAGACAAAAATTTAGGAGATATTAGAAGAGTATTGGGGAAATGAAACGAAAAATTTGTAATGTTATCTTTCGCAACTTAGGTTTTCATTTAGAATAAGCTGCTAGTGTACAAGATCCTCATAATGTTGGATTGATTGCCCAATTGGATCGCGTGCATCGTAGAGGAGCTAGTTTTGTAAAACGTTGTTATGATACACTTAGCAGGGTAACAAAATTATTAGAGAATCTAGGTTGGGAATCACTCGCTAAGCAAAGATTAAGCCACAGATTGTCTCTTCCATGAATTGGAAGGATGTCTCCATGATGTTGAAAATTTAATATTACCCCATTTTACCACGGTATTCGAGATCATATCAATTAAATTAGAGAGATTAGATGTAGAACAGGTAGATTTAAGATGTAATTTTCCCCACGGACAATAAGGGATCAGAATAACATTATCCGAGCGCGTCAGGGGAGGATTTTGGGTCAAAAGTAGTTTGGTGTAAAATCACCCCCTCGCTCAAATACTAGTGGTGGCTTGTAGGGTCCCAAGTATATAAGAATGCTTGCCCTATAGTTTTCCAGAAGTCGTGGTGCCCACAAAATCACGCTTCTTGGGTTTGGTAGAGGTTTCTCAGTGACATCATGTTGTATGTATTGGGATCTGACATCCCGAGGTGTCAGTACCCGGACGCTCAACCCACTAGATTACAAGTTTCCCAAATCTAATGTATAATATTCATAATCAGATATACTATATAAAAATAAAGTATAAAGTCGTGGAATAGTAGAATAGTCTTAAAATAGATCCACTTTTCTCATTTGGAGTTTGTATAAGTAAATTCCAAAGACAGGGAAGTCGATATGTCCTTTTGAGAAACAGGACTTTGCATGACTTTCCATTTAATTGATTTAATTCTAGTGGTGTGCCGAATATCTATGTGACGCTGAAGATATACCACAAGTGTCTGCTTTTCCTCATAATAGCCAAACTTTCGGGGTCGGGCTAGGATTTCGGATTGAACTTCTCTGCAAATATTTCGTAGTTGAAGCTGAAGTTATGTAAATCTATCAAAAATTAATATATCAATCCCTCATGCATTATCTTTTTAGGACAGTAATTATTATTTAAATCTTCCCTACTTAATCTAACATACTAGAATAAATTTCTATCTATATATATATCCCCGACAACTCTTTCCCGGCCGATTATAACGATTCGCTAAGTAAGATTCGGTCTACGGATAACAAATTTGGCACTTACGGCATTTGGCATTTACGCTGAAAAGGAGAAAGAAAACAAATGACCTACCTTTTTCAAAACGTTAACGATTAGAACATTTTTAGATCTCCACACAAATGCCGTTAAACCCAAGCGCCATTTGTAGGTAACCCAGAAAGAGAAGTGTGTTGGTCTGTGTCCTACTGGAGACGCGACGTCCGCTCCTCTTTGGCAATTATAAAATCGATATCTATTTGGAAAATAAAGAGAAATCGTGGACATTATTAAAAATTATTCAACAGAATGCTGAAAGTAAAATATTCATTTACCATTTATCATGGTTGTCTTCCTAGAGAAAACAACGAAATCGAAAAGAGATGTAGAAAGGAACTTCCTTGCTCTAACGTTAACCTAGCAGGGCAAAGTAGGGTTTATGTTGGCCTTTACAGTAGGTTTATCTTGTAAAAACAGGAGCTATAAGACCACCATCATTGATAAAAATTACAGTCTTTTCCGACTCACTCCCTGCCACACACCCTATCGGTGGACTTCAGGTTACTTTTCAAATAAAATAAGTGTAATGGAGCCGCTACTATTTCCTCATTCCATCCCTGCAAGCTTCTGAGAGAAACTCCAGATTCTTCTCGGCACCCTGAACAAGAGGAGTATTATCACGCCGTGCATGAGATGTGGGTTTGTAGATGGTGCATGGAATACTAAGTAAAACGGTCGTAAAGGAAAACGAATGAGAAAGTACTAGGCATGATGTCAGATGAGGTTGTTGGGAGAAATACTAAGGAGACAAGAAATTTGGATAAATAGCATTTTGATTAGCAGCATATTTTAGTTAGTTATTTTAGTACCCTGCAAGCTACCACTCGGGTGTGTAGCTGGATATTCTAAATGAGACCTAACCAGCGAAAGATAACATTTCTCTTTGACCTTTTTATCACAATTACCCAGTACTCTATTCAAAAAAATCTTAATTTTGTGTTAGCTTGTCCACATAATCCCCGCATGTGTTTCATCCAGGAGAGGTAGTGAGTGAGGGTAATGCCTAGGTTAATTGAGTCTACATATTATATTTAATCTAATAGATTAGATAATAGTTTGAATTGATTCAAAATATTTCATTTCGCTGGTCCCGATGCAGTTGGCGTTCGGGAGGGAAATTCTTTCTTTCCAAAAAATGTATCTCTACGCACTTTTTAAGTTTAAATCTGATTTCCAAATAGCTAACCAGCATTTAGTGTTAAAGTCATCTGAGTAAGCTGCTGTGCCCTCAGCATCACGGATATCACGGTAAACCACAATATCGTCGGCAAATAAATTGAAGTTCTAGCAATTATGGTCAAAGAATAAGGTCATAAAAATCTCCAACTTGTATAACGTTTTACACACAAAAAAACCAATTAATAACATTTTACAAATCTCCAGATCTGTAAAACGTTGTTGCTATTAGACCGATTAGTGGCGTATCCAAAATATTAGAGCAGCTAGACTTGGAATCACTCACGAAGCGAAGATTAAATTACAGATAAAATCTCTTTTGCAAAATGGAAGAAGGTCTCTTGAAGTGATGAAGTGGAAGAAGTGATGTTGAAAATGTATTATGGGGGTAACCCCATCGTACCACGGTAGGAGAGATCATTACAATAAAATTAGATTAAGTGTAGCACGGATAGATTTAAGATATTTTTTCGACGAACGGTAAGGGATCAGAATAACATTGTCGGACCGCGGCAGGGTCATATTCAGGGCAAATTAGTTTGATGTGTATTCACCCCCTGCCACATGCCTTAGCGGTGCCTTGCAGGGAACTAAAATGGCTAAATAACTTTATCCCTTGTTACCCTGCGGCAGTTCCACAGTGCGCAGGGCATTGGAGGGCATATTTCCATCGTCCTCTGCTCGCAACAATGAATCATCGGGCCGGCGACGCGTGCCCCACTGAACCTCCGAATTTCAGGCCAACCGGTGACAGTGTCGAATGCACGTCCGGACGGCGTGACGCCTCGAGGCCGCCACCTGTTATGGACGCGCGGCTCTCCTTAGCGATGCGGAGCACGGATGAGCAGAGCTAAGGAGGCAATAGAAGCTCTTTGATCCCAAGGATGAATGGAGTTGGGAGTGTACGGACTGTGGACCACCTCCCAGAAATACATCAGCAGAGTACATGATCAAACTTTTAGGCCTACTGCTATCAACCAAAAATATAGTCACTAAATTACAAATGCAACTGTTCCATTATTCTTTATCAGGAAGGAAATGTCAGCTGGAGAGAAGACTGCAGATGGTTGATTTGAGAATGGCACATTTCACTCTTCTTGTTGGAAAATGATCGTACACTTGAAAATAATTGTAGCAAAATTGAAACCTGAATGGTGGAAAAACTAACTAGGTTATCGAATAACGGAACCTTTTGTAATTTCTCTGAGCCCTGATACTTATTCTGATTATTCTCGAGTTTGCTATTTGAATTGAAGAATAGCAAATTGAAGCTGTACATACTTATTGACACATTAGACATGAATTTCTTCTCAAAAACTTGTTTTTAATGTTGTGGATATGAAATTTTTTAAATTTTACTGCATGAAATTTAATGAATTTCAACGTTTTTACTAATACTGAGTGATAGATTTTATTATAGCTCTTCCTAACTGTGCCAGTGGTCTGTTGATGGTCACAGCTCTTACAAAAGTTTTTGGCATAGAACTGTACAGCAGAGTACACAAGGTGCCATGGAAGGCGGGGAGGAAACGGTGACAGACTGCAGGCACATCTTAGACGGGATCAAAATACGTTTTATTTTGAGTCTTTTTCTTCTAGCAGTAAATGGCTAACCAACTCACTTCTGAAAATAGTTTGCTCTGTTTCCAGCATCTATAAATGGTTCTCTATCTTTATGTTCATCCTAAATAACTTTCCTCCTCCATTCTAAAGTTCTAAAGCCCAACTATCCTGTCTACTGCAGAGTTCCAAAGTATTATACAATGGAGCTATCTTTAAGGATTTATCATTGGTGTTTTATTAAATAGAAATCAACTGATAGAAAAGATCTACCTTCTCTATTACCATTCTACGAAGGATACAGTAAATGAAATGTCACAGGTAATTTAAAGTGCAATCACACTTACGTTTTCAAAAATATTTTGGAGAAAACCGACAATTTGGTGTATAACGTTTCTGAATTGTGTCTAATTACAATTGCATATTTTTATATGAAGGAAAGTATCATTATTTGCGAGGTAGTCTTAAGTAAATTAGCACACCACTTCAGCATCATTTCAAATTTTCATAGATGTATCCCAGGTTATGAACATGAGCAAGGAGAGTCTGGCTAGGTGGCGCACCTTATATTTTAAGCTACGGCCAGTTGCAGGGAAATATCATATGCTCTGAGTGTTTCAAATAATTAAAATACATTTGATGCTTTCTTTTCAGCCAGCTATATTAAGGTTTGTCATCTGAGTAACCCTAATATAGAGGAATGTGTCAAGAATTCCATTGAAAGACTGCGACCATATTTAGTCAAAGGTAAGAATATTATTGCTCTGCCTCATATTTCACCACGTTATTTCTTTCCCCTCCTTCTTTTTTGGAAAATTCCTCTCTTAATCCATGGAATGTAAAATGCCTTTGCCATTTGCCTACCTTCTATGCAACTTATTTTCTCTATTCTTCTCCATCCCTACATTCCAAAAGTCTATACAAAAAGTTCTTTGTCTTTCTTCTTATCCATACAATGATTCCACATTACAATCTTTACTAAGCATACAATGACTCCCTATAGGGATCTTTCTTATTTTTTTGCTGTCTTTACTAACAATATTATGCAACATTAACTCTCTCCTTTCATTAACTCCTGTTTATGTAACTCTGTTATTTCCCCAATATCTTTACTACTATTCCTATTATTCTCAATACTACTCCCCAAATATGTTAACTGTTCCACTAACTATAATTTATGTTCCCCAGTGTAATGCTCAACTAGGCCTATATCCTGTAATTTACATAGTTACAAGTGAAATCCCTTGTCTACTGTAGCGTCTCATCAACAAATCAGAGGTATTCTGAATTGGTAGCCTCTGTCTCCTTGGCATATAAGTTAGAAGGTTGAAGATTATGGTTAGTCCATTTGTGAAGTTAGTAATTTTTTTGGGTTTAACAGATAAAACATTAAACTACATCATTGAGAATGGACTGGGAAAGGATGTCTCTCTAACCACTAAAACACTTCATAAAATATTCAGCCACAATAAAATCATGAATTATACTTTCACTTCCTGTACAGTTTCATTGTACAGCATTTTAATATATTTTTTATACCATGATGTCTTCAAAGTACAATGAATATATGACTAGAGAAATTGGTGTAGCAAAGCAAATAGTGATCATATTATGATGTCTTATTGATAACATTGCATACTGCAGAATTTCATAATGATTTATACTTTAAAAAAGAGGTCATTTATCTATATTTTACTGAAAAACTTTTGTCTGAAAGATTTTTCACAGAAATCGAAATTGAATTGTTTTATTTTCCAAATTTCATTGGTGGCATTTATGTTATAGTTATGTTATGTTGTAAATTACTGGATCATGAGTTCTCTTCAAATGAAATGGGAAATTAAAGGTTTCCTGCCCACTCCTTAACCCAGCTATATTTATAAAATACTCATGAGGCAAGAATTAAAGTATGGTTCCAGAGGGCAGGGGTTGGTAATATAAAGTAATAAAGGCTGGACAATTGTACTTGACAACTTGAATGGTAGCAACTCAGAGCACTTTGTCACCCAACTATGCATATCATGAAATCATCTCTTACTTTATAGGCATTCCAGAACTTAATGTTCCTTCCATTGAGCCACTGAGTATAAAATCCATCAATGCCAACCAGGGGCAAAGTATCAAGATCACATTGAGAGATGTAAAAGCATATGGCTGCAGCGATTTCATCATAAACAGGATGAAGTATGAAAAATTTCTACCTACTTAATTTAGAATCTTTATTACTAAATGACTATATGTTATGAGATGCTGTCTAAGAAACTCTTATGTAAGGGCTACTTAAATTTCGGGAAGATTTAATTTTATCACTGATATTTAGTACATTCCATTCAAAAAACCAGAGCAAAAATTCATTCCCTTATCCATTAGTATAAAGGGTGCAATGCTAATTATTTTTTCAAACTCTTTGAAATGCAAGCACCTTAGGATTCCATTCTATTTCTGCATCCTTGCTTTCAGCCTTTGAGCAGGAGTGCTTGATACAATAAATGCAATTGTATATGATTGTTGCAGAGCCATATCAGGATAGTTTCAGCACATAATGTTGGGGGAATCAGATTTCTCCTCAGCTCTCTAATGCACCAGTTGCAAGATTGTAATAGCATATTATCTTCTTGAGAAAAAATATGATTTTTACATATGTTTCAATGGTAGTGGAGAAGCATTTGAAAGAGAAATCAACATTAAGACTTTTACAAATCCATGGACCCAGTAGTAGTGGACAAATCCACTACTTAGCCATGGGTGCAGAGAATAGGCTCATATGAGGAAATTCACCATATTTTGGTTGCAATTTCTGGTGCTTGAATACACCCAAATGTTATCTAAAAATTTTTGCAGTTTTATAAGGAAGAGCATGAATGGGAAAGAAGAGCATAAAGTATTGTTTTTGTAAGTGTGTGGCCCCACATTTCTTAATATTTAAATAGCTTCCCACTGAGGAAAAGAATTTTCATTGTAAGTTGCATTCAATGAGTATCATTGCAATTGATTGTTTACAGTCATCAACCTAAAGTATGTATGTGTATGATGCAATTGTTTCTGTCCATTAAAATGATGTCCCAATATATATATATATATATATATATATATATATATATATATATATATATATATATATATATATATATATATATATATATATATATATACATTTAATTCATTTATTTTAATTCTATCAATTTAAAAACCTTTTAAAATGTAATTTTGGGATTCATGAAGCAGAAAAAATACTGCCTAATTGTTAAAAATATACAGGATAATTTTCTTATGTAAAATTCTGGGTCTTCAGAACGTTCCTGATTAGAATCTCCTTGGTAAATGACTTCTTAATTTGTAATGAAGGCTGGATCAATAGTAGTTTACTATGAACATGAATTGATAGGAACTGTAAATTAAAAATTATCATATTATATTTCATAATATAATGACTTAATGTATTAAATATATGGCAAAATACTTTTTATAACAGTTTTTGGTTATTTTCTCTATAACAGGATAGATTTTAAAACAAATACAATGGACTTTGGATTAAATCTCCCTCACCTCTACATAGAATCGAACTATGAAGTAGATGGGAAAATTTTACTGCTACCAATTAGAGGAAGGGGTCCATTCACAGGGAATTTCAGTAAGTAAAAATTTTATGCAATGTATTATTAGTACCATAATAAAAGCACTAAATTATTGAAGTTAAATCTTAAAAGAGATGAAAATATGAATAATTATATTGTATAAGTTGACATTTTTAGCTTTATAATTACTTGTGTGGATTGTTATTATAATAAAGTTATTCTTTGATAGCTAATTGTAAAGGTGATGTAATACTCCGCGGTGGATTTGAAAGAAGAGGAGGAAAAGATTACTTGAAATACAAGAGTATGGATATAAATATACATGTTGGAAGAGGTAAAATACACTTAGAAAATCTCTTTGGTGGAGACAAAATGTTGGGTAAGTAAAAATACATAATTCAGTAAAGCAATTGGCTAAATTATTGTCCCCAAAGCTTGAAAAAAAATTTGATAGTGAAGAGAATAACTTATTTTCAATGGTTATCACTAAGCATAAACATCAGCAAATAAGTAAATGTCTGTATCCTAATGTACTCTACACTATCTAACAAGCATTAAACCAAAAAAATATTAATAATATGATTATAAATTTTCTGTGGTGGGATGAAATCACGCCTTGGGTAAATAACTGTATGAGTTAATTTTAAATTATAATACTTAAGTCAAACCAAAACTTCAGGTTGATAAATGTGATTGGTTTTATACAGTTTAATATTCTTGTTTTACAGGGAAGGTAGTGAATGATGCAATAAATGCCAATTTTGACCAATTCAAGAAAGAGCTGAAACCACAGATTGAAAGGGCGATTTCATCAGTTATGCTGGAATCAGCAAATCAAATTGTGCAAAACTTTCCATACTCAGAGCTGTTCCCCAATTAATCAGGAATAAAATATTTTCAATGAAACCTATGTGCTTATTACAAAGAAAGAATGTGTTCCTTTGTGCATATTGGTGACAAACATGCCATCACCAGTATACAGAAATGTTTGTACCATAGTAGGCAGGCAGGTAGATATGGCATGGCAGGTAGGTAGGCATGTCAGTGTTGGCTGATGGGTTTCACCATGTGGAGATTTGAACCAACCCCTACAAAAATATTGACTCCTGAAGACTTATGGGGACTCAATGATTTTCATAGGGAAATTCTCTTTTCTAATCTTATCTGATAAACATCAAGTGTGTGTATATTAATTAATCATGATGATTGCGCATACAGCAGAGAAAGTACTATCAGGCAAAATCTCTCTGCCATAACCCCTGTGTCCCCTCCCATTACAACTCATCCCTATCTTCTGACCTAACAGCATGAAGTCTTTTCAGCACAGCTTGGCTGGTATTGTACATCTCATCAGCTGATTTGGTCATAGGCATTGTGGAATCGTGCAGTCTGATTTCTCATTTAAACTTTGTTCTACCTCCTGACTCCCTCCTTTTCACATCTTGGCAAACTTCATTGGAGCTGGTGTGTCAATTCAGTCTAAGTGGCCCTAGACTATATCACTGCATGATATGATTGCACTGTGTGTGGCAGCAGTAGAAAAACTGCACAATTAAAGAATAAGAATGTTTATTAGATTTCACTTCACAACTTTCAATTTGACTTTTTTTGCTGAGAGAGTTCTTATTGAAAAAATGAAGTTTTGCAGCTCCACAGCTCTGGTGGAAAAGCCACAACCGGTGCATGGTCTTCTTATCAGAAGGATGAAAAACGAGAGCCTTGATAACAATAACGAGTATTTCATCTGATTTATGAAGTACAAATTTTGAACCTTACTCATATGAAATAGTGATAATTTATAATTTTAAATGCCCGATATGTTCATCTTTGAAACTACACATTTCAATTAATGATGCTCAAGAAAAATCATGAATTACCTATTAAGTTCTATATGTAAGTATGGGGGATGAGGTGGTCCAGTGAGCGGAGCACTAGCTACCTCATGCCCAGTGGGTTCAGGTTCCATTCCTAGGAATGCCTCTGGGCATCCTCAGCTTCACCCAAGCAGTGTGATTTTTTGAGTACCAGATCTTCCTGGGAAACCATTGGCAGAATGAAGAAAGGAACTGGTTCCAATGCCCTTATTTATGAATTTCACAAATAGTATTAGGTGAGCTCTACCCTTGCATATCAAACCGACAATCAAGTTGATAACTGGGGTAGTTATATGTAGGCATATAAGGAATGTACACTGCAATTACCCAATTTTTTTAGATAATTATTGAATTTGTAGAGGGCTTACATCCATCCTATACCTATTAGAAAGGAATGTATTTGAAATTGAATTCATGAAAATAAAACAAATTTCAATGCAGAAGCAATTTATTAGGTAGGTAACTTAGGTAGGTAGGTACTTATTGCACTGGGTAGACAAATTCGCAGAGAATTAAGTCTTATGAAATCAAAAATATATAGTTCATGGGATTAATTAGTTTTGACAACTCACTAGAAAAGTCACAAATTGATGAATTTAAAGTGGGTTTGATTGTCCTATTACAATTCCATACTTCACACTTGTGCTGCAGACAGTGTGAGCCACAAGAATGGGGAAACCAGATGACAGCCCACAAAGGCATATTCAAGATTCTTCCAACAGGCAGAATAGATACATCTTTTAGTTAGAAGGAAGTAAGGCCCTCGAAAATGCATCTAAAGTATTTATGGCTAACATTCTGCACATTCCACACAGCATTTTGCTAAAACAATATCTCATTTAACAGAATACTCAATAAACGCATATTTACATTTTATTTTCAGAAATTCTATCAAATCATGCATGCTATGAAACATTTGAATTGGAATTTCTAAATGGAATTCAAAATTAAGTTTGTATTACACTTTTTGTAACCACATTAACAGAAATATTTTCTGCCTTCAGCAGCCCAACATCACTTATAGAAAAGTAAGTCTTGGAAATGAAATTTTAAATGCCAATTCTTTCCACACTAACTTTGTGAAATTAAGTTGTCACTCAATATTTTTGGTATAAAAATATAAACAACATTATGGTTTTTTCTCATAATATTTTAAAAGATCTATGAAATATTTATGGAATGTGACAATTTCAATGATAAAAATCCACAAATAAATATTATCATAACGTTCTGTGAAACAAACACACAAAAAATATTTAAAATTAGTGATAAATACCAAAAAAATATTGTTAGGAATAACATAATTAATGAAGAAATGACTTTGGTGCTCCATTGCTTTCAGTAAGACACAGTAGAAAAGTTACAAACAGACTTTCATGGAATGTATAACTCTATTATTGCCCTCTTGTGCTTAGACATACTTAAATTTCACATGTAGAGGATGATGAACACTTCAAAAATCACTATTTTAGTTAGGCAAGAAACAATAGGACAAAATGAATAGAGAAGGACATTCATATGGAAGGTAAAACAAAGATATTTCTCACAGACTCAGTAGGTAGATAGAAACATTTGTTTTGAAAAATAGAGATAACAGTTTCCTTATTAGCTAATAATCTTTGGCATCTTGTCCCATACAAACAGGATATATTTTCCATCAGGTAACATATGATTGGTCAACCAAGATTGGAAAATATGAGATGTTTCTTCCTCAGAAAGGTGTTGGAGGTAGACACAAAGTTTGAATAGTTTAATAGTTTCACAAGCCTATAAAAGATGGGAGACGCAGCAAGAACCATTGAGAAGTAGTGCAGGTTGTTCAATAGGTCTAGGGGAGGCAAGAAAGTTGAGCCTATCCTACTCATTTTGAGAAACATACCAATTATTGGGTTGCAGAAACTGCCAACCCAATGGACATAAAATCTTTCAAGATCATTTCACCTGAATCCCATCTTTCTTATAACCATACTCCACAGTCGTTACCATCACCTTCAGTCCAATTTCGTCCACCATTATTTTTCAGTTTTCTAAGTTAACCTCAAAAACCAGTTACTCATCCAACTTAAAGCATTCTAAGTTGCCACATTTCCTGCTCATCCCCATGTGCCATCCTCACTCTATAAAGCCAACCTAACATGGATTTTCTTCAGCTGTGCTCACACATAAACCCTATCGCTTGGGCCTGTTGGAATCCCTTGCCTTTTGTTATTCTTTTCTGATTCCTCTTCTGCTTCCTCCTCATCTTCTTCTTCCATCCCATCATCTTCCCCTGGGTCAGCTGAGTCACGACGGCTGCTGCATGAGTTTTGTTTGGAGAGAGACTGGAAAATTGAGAGGGAGAGTTTTTCACAATTTTGGCACATTAAAATACCTGTCTTTCTTATCATCACTTTCATTGTTATTAATCCTTTAGGACTTATATTACTCTTTGGAACACAAAGGCTCACCTGGCATCCATTAGAATCAGACTAAATTGTATGAAAATTTTTCAATTTAACAAAAAATCTTGATGAATTTGTTTAAAATTTTTATTTACCAATTTAAAACAATTTTAATCAATAAATTACCATATTTTCATGCATAAAGAATTTTTTTTTAAGTGTTTGGTTAAAATGTTGCTCATAAAAGTTATAATACAAATGTTTATTAATGCCAACAAAGGAAATAACTTTCGTTTATTCTAAAAAATAAATTTTTCTCAGTTTTTGGACTGTTTCACATATTACATCATGTCTAGGTCTATGCTTTGTCACTTAATTTTTTCATTCATTGTATTTCAAACATTTTATTAATTTATTCATAGCATATTTTCCGAGGAACATTTTCAGTGTCTTATGTTCCTTCATCTTCCTCATTGCTTACACCCTTGAAAGTGCCAGGTCTCAAAATGTTATGGTTATATCTCTATCTCACCATGTCTGAAGCTATTTTTCTCAATTTATGGGGCAAATTGGTTGTTTAACAATGTGGCATGGGTATAATACAGACTGATGGGTGATGGTTCTGCTAATGAATTACCAGTGTGAGATTAAAACATTATCTCTGATGGAGTATCATTGTGGGCTATAGAGGTTCTATGGTTACAGAAAGTTATCTGCCAAGTGTGTGCAAGAAGGCCATTCTTGTGTCAGATCTAAATCATTCTGTGCTGGGTACAGCTGAAGACAGTGCTTGTGCCAGTAATGATTTTTGTGATAGAGGTGGTGATATTTGGGTCAACAGTGGAGTTAAATGGTGGAAAGGGAGGTGCCACATATATTAGCTAGAGGAGATTACAGATGTGAAAGCAGTGGGAGATGACTGCTAAACACAGGAATGCAGATGATGACTTAATGTTCACAGTGGATGGTTACTGTAATGATTAGGATGTGGCACACTCTTTGTTTGGGGAGATGAATTAAATTTATAATTAATAGTGGTACATCTCAAGATGACAAACCATGGTTCCTGAAAGGACTGCAGAACTAAAGAATTATAGCTAAGTGGAAATGTCATTTCCCCTTATTCCCTCCCTCACAGTGTATTCATTTGATGTATTCAAGCTGAAAATACATTGCTTGCATGGATCATGAACAACCACATAACAATATCATGTGGCACATACCTCTATGGCATGGAAAATATCTATATAAATCCATTCAGCAAATAGTGTTATTTTTTTAATCATAGTCAATCAACTTACAGGGTTTTGCCTTCTCCTTGGTGGTGACCTCTTATTCCAGAGTGCTTGGAGATGCTCAAAGTGCTGGGATTGTGCCAAAGCTGCCTGCTCAGGTCCACATATCTATATGTAAAATTTAAAATGCAGTGAACAAAGTATCTTGTTGTATGTATTTTGTTACTAGTATTCCATTGACATCTCAATGCTGTAATTCTGATTCTTATGAACCAATATATTTAAAAAATACATTAAGCACCCAAAAAATAGAAATAATTAAATAACAAGATATAATATCTACACAAATGAGCAGGAAATATAAATAAATATTTTCATTAAAAATATTCTAAAAAATTAGCTCTTTTATTTCTTGAAAACAGGTGATATTTATTAAGGTGGATCAACACTGATTCTAATTTATGTCACTCTACTGTTTATGGTAGGCCTCTAATAGATACAGGGAATGAGCATTACTATGCCTCAATCCTCATCGAACATGGTATTAAGTACAAAAGAGCCATGCATTACAATAAATGAGTCTTCTCTATTACAGTCTTAAAATTTTTCCAAAAATTAAAATTTCTCTGCTTTAATTTTTCTGGCTTTAATACCTCCCAAATCTATATCTCTGCCGATTACAATATCATTAGTTTTTACTCCTAAAATCTAGGTCCAAAAAGTAAAAATCTGCCATTTAGGACAAAAAATGACCACCACTTGTTGATGGCAAAAGGTAAAACAAATAATTGTTTTAACTACCAAAAAAGTCCGGGAAACAGCCCAAAAACTTTTTTTTCAACTGATGATGGACAGATTAATTATTTTTTGGACCACATGAGGTGGCTGACTCTAGAGCCTGTAAACTATGAACTTATATTTTCTGTCATTTGAGGCTGCCCACCTGTGAACCCATTGTGGAACCAGGTATTTTTGAAATTTCTTCCATGGATGCAGACACAGAAAATCTTCTTTTCAGCCTCTCCTCAACTGCTGCAACCATGGCTGAAGAAGTTAGGTGACCATATTTCTTCTGCCATGTGTAGGTATCTAATGAGACTTCCTTCTTAAGTAGCCGCCTCATTGGCCTCTTAGGTGCTGATGGACGCAAATCTATTTAAGGATTATTAATTAAAATACAATAAATTCATCAGGAATGAAGAAACAATATATGTATATTGTGAAACAATTGTATAAACTTTCAAAAACAAGTACAATACAGTTAAAGGTCAACTGGTACTTATATGCCATTACATATATGGCTGACGATTTTCATTTCTTAAGCAAGGGAGTATCTCAGCCTAAGATAAATCATTAGATGTTATTTTTAAGTCGATATCTCTATCATATAACAGATAGAAACAAACAAAACTTACCTTTTAATGTGAACTTTTTTTAACAAATTTCATCTCTTCTAAGAAGTTAGTAAAAATAACATCATATAAAACCTATTACTGAGGATGAAATGTCCCATATACATGTTGTTACACAAGTATATTTGTGGTATGACTATGAAAGAACCTTAGATTATTGAAAATTATATTTTTACCTTCAATTTCCTTAGCAGGTTGCACATAGGCTGGCAGTTTAACATAAGTGGCTGGAGTATTGTGAAGACAGGCTACAGGAACAGCTGCACAGTCTTGGAGATGGAGCACAATCCGTGCAGCATCGGTTGACATACATAAACCCAAGATTGGTGCATGCATTGACAATGATGAAAGAGGAAGCCCTCGTCGAGTATCCCAAACCATCACACTCTTATCTTCTGAACCTAATGTAAACCAAGGGGTTGTCTTAATATTCTGCTAATGGTACTGACTTTGCAAAACTAAATATAAGACAATGCTGGATATTTAAACTGAATGTAGTGTAGCAAAGATTCAGATGTAATGTAGTTGAATTATTCCAAAATGACAGAAACAGAAAACAGTTGCAATTTTCCATTTTATTGATTTTTTAATACTAATTAATTTCAGTATATTACATCATTTTTAGGTTAAAGGTGTAGCACAACAAAAGTAGTCGATATTAAAGAATCTATGAAGTGGAAAATGGCAAGTGTTTTTCTCTATTTCTGTCATGAATGTGGGAACCCAATTTGTTATTATTGTGTTCTTACATGGGAAACTTGAAGCTTAATCCATTGACTTTGAATTTCAAAAAATGAGGAGGGCATAATATGTTTATTGTCATATCAAACTTTAATATGGCAGTCAATAAAAAATGTCTAACCCTCTGAACAATATTTAATTCTCTGGTTTGTTTGTCAACCATTCCCAGTTTAATTTCTCTTTTCTACTAGTTGGTGAATTACTGTTTACTACTTCTACCAAAAATAAGTGATTTGCATTAAAAAGAAGATGGTGGTTATAGGGATAAACCAAAATCTCTAAATAATCTTGAGAGTTTAAGCGAATGGAGCTGCATCAGGAGAAGATTATATGTAGTTCAAATAGAAATACAAGTATGTTCAAAACCCAACACCAACTCAAAGTTTAGAAGCAGAACTAAACATTTCAACGAGTGAAATCAAAATTAAAATGTAAAATAATTGAGGTTCAATAGAAAAAATTAGCTTTAGCAGAGCTAAATTGCCTCCATTAGCTTGAAGATTATGCAATGATCTCTAGGTAGAGATAAATAAACCACTCTACATTTGGGTGATGGTAGAGACTAAACTGGTCAGTAGCTCAACACTCAATGGATAATTACATAAGGCTTATGTAAACAATTGGGGGGATACCAACAAATTACCTACCCATCTTTAACTCCATAAGAGGATTGGGGAATGAAATGAATAAAATTGCGGGAGTTTATGAAACTATGAGATGCCATTTCAAGCAATTCTAGACAATTATTAATGCCATATGTGATGGCAATGTTCCTGTTTTAGTCAGTGAAAATGTGAAATGATAAAATGAGAACAAGTTCTAGAAAATGTTTTGGAGAAAAATTATTTTTAAGGTTGATTGCTCTGATTTATATGGTTAGAGTAAAAATTGGCATATTGTTCTTACATGTGCCTAGAGACAGTTTATCCAAATGTTGGAGGAAAATAGAAAGATTTGGAAAAATCACAAGAACAAAATAATATGCTGCAGAGGCTTTAAACAAAATTCTATACTACTTTTTAGGTTCCTACCTGAAACTGCAATAGTTCCATCTGCTGCTACTGCTACACAAGTTATAAATGCCAGATGTCCAGAGAGAGTGCGGAGGTCAGCCCCAGTTGCCATGTCCCAGACAATGAGACTGGCATCTCTGGCCCCTGACACGACCAGCACAGGAGGAGGGGCTTCTGGAGGGGCCACCTTCTCCCCGATGGTGGCGGGAGCCACGGGAATGTTGGTGGGAAGACCCCTTGGAAGAAGGCCTGGAGGTCTACTTGAATCTGGCACTAGGGAGGGGGGTGGCTGGATGGACACCGCCACACATGTCACATGATCAGAATGCCCAACCAGAACTTGAGCCAGTTTTCCTCCAGCAACCTATTTAGGTAAAATAAGGAAGGGAGACAAGAAAATATAATGAAAACAGCTGGTAAATTATGGCTACCACATCTTCAAAAAGCATTTCAGTAACTGAATTCAGACTGTTAATGATATCTTAAATAAGTTACTTTTAATTCAACTGGATCATTGCATCATTGCCTGACCTTAATAAGAACTGATAAATATAAAATTATTCCTCAAACATAAAAACATCTCATTAGCAACTAAATTACCTCATTTTTTCAATTTATCAAAAAACCAATTATTCAATATGTTCAATAAAGAATGATCGTTACTTTTTATTTCCAATAGTGTAAATATTTACTTAATGTTATACAATCAGTTTAATGAATAATGTTCATGTGGCACATTTTAATTGGTTTTAATTCAGTATCACATTAGTGACAGTAATTAAAATTTGAAGCATGTTTAGTCCCCAATAAAAAAGATGGAGGAAAAATCTAATGAGTAATACGTTGCATTGAATTTTTTTTATTTGCCTAAAAATCATCTACAAAGCCCTATTTAGTTCAACGGGATACATATTGAGAGTCCATCCTTCCTTATAACACTTCTGTAAGATTGTATAAAATGTTTAGAGAGAGGAGACAGTCCATTTTTAACTAAGGTGTACCAGTTACTTCTTTTATAGAAGTTATAATTGATACATCTATTGTCACATATGAGAGAAGATCATTGAATGACATTACGAGCACTATCAAAAATAATTAAATTTTCATTGGCTGTTACCAATTTATGGAAACAGAGAATTTGCATATGAGATATGCTTGTGGGTCTACCCATACTCTTACATGATGTGAAAGTAATGTAGCCATGAACTATTTTTTGGATAAGTGTTTTGAAGCCTTCTGGTTAATGCTGAACTGTTTGCTAAGTATTTTAAAATTTTTACCTTCCCCATTGCCTCAGTCTGTAGTCAGAAGAGTATTGATTAAAATGTATGGAAAAGAACATTGAGAAATATATGGAAGTGAAAAAGAAAGCTGAATGTATATTTTTTAAAATTATAGAAAATATAATCCTTTAATAATCTTAGCAAATTACAATTTCTTCAAATTTTTATATTTAATAATGTTTTGAAGATTCTTCTTCCTCTTTAACAATCAATTAATATTTTATATTATACATTTAGGTAGTATTTAATGTGTAGAAAAAAAATCCTTAATTGCACAGCCATAGTTTTGTGCACAAAGTTATTATTCAAATCATTGAGTAAATTCTACACAAAGAAAACAATATGAATTTTGGATTACCTACCTGCCACACTTTAAGGGAAGAGTCCTTAGACCCTGTGATCACATGTCTTGAGTCTGCAGTCAAGACAAAACAAGTAATTTCTTCACTGTGTGACACTGTTACATCACGTTCCTCTTTTTCCTTTGTTAATCTCGATATTCGAAGACTGAAAAAATTCATCGGTTGAAAATTTATTAATTGAGAAAACCTTCACAGATACATTAAAAATTCAAATGAATAATTAGTAGTTCTCTAAACGTAAAGGTATCACTTCAATTTTCCTACATGACAACAGTAGAACCTCACATCTATGGTTACAGTGTTCTGATGTTGAACCCATTCAGAAGTTTCCAGAAATAGGTGATCCCTAAGTTTCAAATCTGTTCAATTGTGTGTAGAAAAATCTCACCTCCTAACATGATTCACCCCATCTTGCCCTCAGCAGCTATTACTCTAGCCATGACTAGAGATATATAAAAAGATATTGGTAAATATCTCAATTATACCTTAGCCTACTGAATAAGCATCCAGTAGCTCTGTAGCATTTTCATTCACAACTTTTTCTCTGATGCCATTCAAATATTTTTAAATTAAGAACATCTTTATTTTTCTCTCTAATGACTCCATAGGCAGAAGTAGGGATGATATTTCTTAAAAAGCCTAAGAGAAGCCATCAAGTGCTCAAATTAAATAAAACATTTGTGATTTTTGATTTTATTAAATTGAATTTAAAAATCTTATTTCAGACTTTTTTGAATGAGAAACAAAAATTGTTTTCTGAAGTAAGTCATTAATATTAATCACTAGACTGTATATTCCATTAGAAATCTGAAAATGAACTAATAGAAATATGATATATGTAGTTTTTCATGGAAACTTTATCCTGCAAAGAGAAAATGTTTGGCTGTCATTGGAAGGGACTGAGTCTTCAAACAGGCCTCTAAAGCATATATTATAGTCTTAGTTATTAGGGGCTTAGTCTTCATATAGTCTTAAGAAGCCTGTATGAAGATTAAGAAAAAAATTCATTGAAATGAAAGAAACTAAAGCATTAATAGCAACTCTAGGAGGCTATTTAGATTCAAAAAAGATAATTTGAAAAAAAATTATAAAATATTGAAAGGATCTGTAAATGAAGAATATGCTGCCATATTTATTACTGATCAGAATACATTATAAAAAAATACAAAAAATGAAATGTGGCTCTTTTATGACAATCATTTAAATAGAATATCACCTGTTTCTCAATGGAGAGAAAAAATGATAGATTTTAGGGGAAAATATAAGTAATAAATATGAAGTGGTGAGATGCATTGATAAACAAAAAAAGAGCAATAGTCATTGTAGGTTCATACAACTATGTTTAAGAAGCTGGCGTTTATACTAATTTTAAGGGAAGTCCTTGGGACAGCATGTGAATGTGCAATGTTGAGATAATGGACAATGTATGAATGGCATAGAGGTCCTCAGTCAAGACATCTTCATGGTAAGTGGAAGCTGTAACAGCTTTAAGATGGATTCTGGAAAAGGAAAAATTACTAAAAGATAGTCATCACCCAGAGAGAAATACAATATTTATGGCCCTTTATGATATTTTTCAAGAAAAGTAAAGTAAAAACAGGCAACTCAAAATTCTCCAAGTAGAAGCAATAATAGGAAAAATATAAGAATGGAAATATATTCAATATGAACTAAACATATGAAAGTTCTAACTTAAGCAGTAGGTAAAAGCATTATTCATATTATCAGGAAATTGATGTTATTAAGTAAAGTAGAAACAGGCAACTCAAAATATTCCAAGTAGAAGCATAAATAAGTAGAGTAAGAGAATGGAAAAATATTCAATATGAACTTAACATGTGATAAGCTCTAACTTAAGTAGTATGTAAAAGCATTATTCATATCATCAGGCAATTGATGTTACTAATTAACCTATACCATGCCTCTGAAGGTGAGGACAGTGTTTTTGATTCGTTGCATACTGATTTTATCTTCAAAATACCAAAAATTATGAAGTAATAATCACTTGGAATTGAACCAAAGGATTCAAAATAGGCATACACTTTCACTTTGCTTTCATTATGGATCTTCTAGCATGAATTTAGCCTATTGATAATTAACAAATTAATCTGCAGACCTGTTATCACCGCTCCCTGAAACTGCATATCTCATATCACTGGTAACTGCCAGCTGAAGCTTAGGTACATTTGTTACACCTGGAGCAGAAGGAACAGGATTTGGTGATGTGACACCTGGCACCATGCCAGTTAGGCTGAGAAGGAGGGCTCCACTGTCTGCTGCCCAAACCATTAGCACTCCACTCCTATCACTTGTGGCTACTCTTCTACTGTCCATCATCACTGCCACTGATGTTATTGTTGAGCCATGGCCCTGAAAATTAGAAGAACGGTGACAGTGCATCAGAATATGGCCATTGAGACCTGTATTAATTGATAACATTATACGATTATATGCAGCAAGACCTATTGGAAAATTTGTAAGTGTGATCGTGATATTCAGAAAAACATGCATGGAAAATTCAAAAATCTGCAGAAATTGCTGCAAAATAAACTTTAGCAAAGTTATTTGCTGATGAGCATACTAATGCAGGCATTTCACAGTATAACAATAATTCATCTTGAGTGGATCTTCAGTTATGTAAAACAATTTTTGCACCAAAATTCCCACATTAATGAATTTGTACATGCATGAACATTATTTGGACATGAAGGTATATAGTCCATGACTAAGTGAAGATTGGTATCACTGAGAGGCAACTAAATGAGATGGCTTGTAAAAGTTTTATCTGAAGTCATCAAACGTTATGAAGAAGGCAACTCAGGTAACTTTTAAATACATAAAGGTAATATTAGAATACAATATCACCCATTACATTTCATTACCCATTACACTTTCATTACATTTTACCAACTGATTGCAAGAAAATTATTCCATTAAATTAAATATAATTGTACCATTATTATTCAGTCACCTATTGCCTATTGTAGCTTATTCTTATTGCAGTTTTACATATTTCTCAAGATTTAATCAATAAACTATCTCTAGTACTCACTCGAAAGCAAGAAACAAGAAGGCCTAAAGTGAGTCCCCAAACTCGAGCTGTCCGATCTTCAGATCCAGAGACAGCAAACAGGCCACTGGGAGCAAAGGCCACCACTGAAACTGGAGCAGTATGGCCCTCCAAAGTACAATGAACCTCTGGGGTGGTCCGAACACTCCAAACATTGACTAAACAGTCAACAGATCCTATGATACAAATTAGTGAATAAAAGTTTATTTTAATATTTTAATTTTATGGCATTATGGGCAAATAAATTGGAAAAATATTATTATATATCTGTATGTTTCATTCTAAATCAAAACTCTTGATACACTGAATATGATAATGATATATTAATCATATAAAAAGTTTCCCCATCAAAGCATCAAAACCAGTTATTATTGAAAACTCACTCTATGTAGATTTATTTGGATATTTCTAACAAAGAATCAGAAAGATGCTGTTAAAAACATATCAAACAAAAACATATTTCCCCACTGTTCAGTCAATTTATCCATCCATTTCCTTACTGTTTAGCCCTTTTATATTTCAGTTTATATGTATTTTCATAGATTACACAATGATGTAATCACTTTGGCAAAGTCCATATTGGTTTTAGAAAATGGAAGAGAATATAAAATACCATCAATGAATTTGTTCCTTAAGAGAATCTTTTGTAAAAATGATAATCAGAAAAGAACAGCTTCATTTCAAATCAAATACTGTTGCAGGAACTATGAAGGAATGCACAGATCGGCCGATTAAAAGGGGATAGTGGTCTAGAGAGCTATTAAAACCAGTCCTCAGATCAATAACCTGTGATCCTGGTCATCAAATTATGAATTTGATATAAAATTTTTAGTGGCTCATGTGCAAGTAAATGAAAACTAAATTGTAAATGAAAACTAAATTTGCAGTGGCACTCATTAAAGACTTAGGTACATCTGGAATTTAATTGTAAAAATTTAGATAGTAAAAGTCATTATCAAAAAGATGGTGACCCACTTACCAGTGACTGCCATAGTGCCATCTCTAGAAATATCAACACAAGTGATAGGGGCGTCATGAGGACGTTGAGCAGCCATAGCAGCCTTGCCAGTTCGAGCATTCTGGTTCTCTGTATCTGCAGCCACACCTCCCAAACCACCTCTCGCCGCTGCACTAAAAACTCCAAGTGGAGTTCCCATATTTGGAAGACCATCTCTTGGACGAAAGCTCCAAACTGATATTTTATTGCCACCTGAAACATTAATTTCATTTTTTTAAGTGTGAGTGTATTGTTGATGGTTTCTGGCATAACTTTGTGGAATCAATTCATATTGGAAATGAAAGAATAGTAACTTTGTGATTTCACAGAAAATTTATTGCTATATGACCCAGGTTTCGATGTTCAATGTCATCTTCAGGTCTTCACCTGAAGATGATGTTGAATGCCAAAACCCAGGTTGTATCATAATAAATTTTCTGTGGAATCACAAAGTTACTATTCTTTCATTTCCAAATTAGCATATAGGTTTAAATGAATTAAGTCACCACAAATTTAATAAAAAATAAGAATCCCATAACAAGGAAAAAGACATGCTATCCCATATTGGGTATTTTTTCAGACAACTGACCTTTGAACATCAGTATATTTGACCTTAGTTACATTTTCAATAATTTATCATGAATAAAATTTAAATCATGCATATTTGTAGGATACTCAAAGACTATTCAACAATAAATCCCTAAAAATCTTACATATACTCATACAAGTATATCCAGTATTATTATTATGTTTTGGTTTTCTACCAATTGAAATGGATTTAGGATGGACACAGACGAGATAAGGGTAGATATATACATTTCCTTGCCTCCCATATTAAATCATAACCTAAAATCCAAAACTAAAATAAACCCCTCTTCAATTCCACATACTTCTCTTGCTCCCTTTATTCCATCCAACACCCCTTTTCTATTCCTCTTCCTATTCTTGATTTAGAGTAGGTTGCGGTTGGATAGCTGATAGCTGGTAGATTACCTCATAATTATAACTTTACATTTTAGTATGCAAATATTTACCAGCACTGAGAAGGAAGTCATCATGGGCAGTTGGGCTGACTCCTGTGACAGGTGCTGCTGGGTGGGATGACAAAGTTCGTGACAGGCATCCACCAAGCATGTCAAACACATATACACGGCCATCTGAACTTCCTACTGCAGCCCGCTGACTATCTTGAGCTATACTCATTGAGCAAACCTGATTGAAAATCATTCACAACATGTTAATTCAAGTAACAACAGAATTATCAAGTAATTTCTTCATGAAGTCGAGTTAAATAACATTGCAAAGTTAGTGCATCAATTATATTTAGTTTGAATCACAGTAGTACAAGAATGCACACAGTGAGGGAAGGAGTATTTTTCATGACTTAAAACATAGCATTAAAATTTTTTGAGTGTGTGGTTGAAAAATTAGAGTAAAGTGTTTAATGAATATAGCCTGGGGCTTTTGACTGGAAGGCCTGGGCTTGATTGTAGTTGATGCCTCTTTGCATATTTAGCATTGGCTTTATTATTTTCAGATATCAGATCTTCCTAAAAAACCGCAGGTGGCATGGAAAAAAGAACAGGTCCCCTGCTCTAATGTATGAGTTTCACATCACTTTGAGCTTAGTATCAGGTGAGCTCTATCCTGACAGTGGTTGTTGAAGAAAAACAAATCTACCAAAAAGTTCTGAGATATAGAAAAAAATTGAGAACAATTACTGCATTTGCTGAAGTGAAGTGGTTGAACAAGATTAGTTATCATTTATCACAGCCTACATCAGTACAAGTTGGTATGCAAAAGTCTATTCTCACATTAGTATATATTGCTATAGATTTACTAGATATAGTTTGCAATCACTCACACAGTTCATAATTCATCCAAAATATACCACTTATAATGAAAAGATAAGAAGCGCAACAAGAGTTGGGCCCATTTTTTGTAGTGCTGGTTTGATGGGGAGGTATTGAAGAATACAGAAGTAAGAAATGCATTTTTTTATATCATGAAATTGCGTTATGCTGTAAGGAAATACTGCAAGAATTATTCATGAATACAGTTACAACAAAACAGCTGGGCTCTAGGTTACATTTTAGCCTGTAATTCTCAGCTTTTTATGACAGGCATTCTTTCTACTAGTGAACTAAATAATCACTTACACTCATAGTGAATCATGGCTAATAATATAGCACAATTTAGTATATTTAAAAATTCAATATTAACTAAAAATGATATTAAATTAATTATCATTATCTCCAATAAATTGTGTAGTGTAATCAGCAAAAGATTCAAGGAGAATTAAGAGATGATTGAAACTTAATGATAAATTTACTGTAGTAAAAACCTGCAAAAAACTAATGAGGCAAAAAAACTAGAAGACATTTATAGTTGCTCTTTGGATTATCAGAGGGCTGACACACTGAATATGCTCTATTATTTAATAATTAGGCTGCTTCTATTTACTTACATCTGCTTTGAGGCCTTTCAGATAATGTATTTGGGATCCTGTTGCCAATGACCGAAGGCAAAGTCGATGTTGATCAGTAGCAGCAAGAAGGAACGATGAATTTGGGGAGATACACACTCTAGCAATGGGTGACTGCAGTTGAATTGTATTGAGCAGGATAAAGTCATCCAGAGACCATATGCAAATAGTTGAGTCAGAAGATCCTGAAAAATTTATTTAGATATATTTTGAAATGTACATGAAAGTATTTCTTAGAGATATTTTTCCATGTTTTAATTAAAGATACCAATTTTATTTATTATTACAGTAAACCATGCATATGATTTATCTCGATGTATTTATTAAAAAAAATAATACAGTCAGAAAAGTGTTTTATAACCATAGTATCCAGATAGTATGGAGAATTTATGCATTCAAGCAAAATATTAACTCATCAGAGTTGCGGTCAGCCTAATATTCTCCTGTGGTAATGGATATAGACATATACGTGTGTGTGTATATGTATTTATACCATATATATATCTTAAAATATTGTGTGTAGGCAATAAATCATAATTGTTATTATAGGAAGAAGGATATTTGAAATAAGGGTTGGTACAGGGATAGAAACCTAGATACTTGCACCTGGGGACCAATACCTAAAATAAGCACTTCAGTAGGTACCAAGATAGGAAGCCTTGAACCAAACATCACTGAAAATGTCATGCATGGGCAAAATAAAAATGTATTAGGCCCACTTTTGCTTAAATCATGTAATGCATTCATTGAAATATCAGATGCCACCCAGTGTATGAAAAATACTGTCATCATCAATGAGGCACTATGCCTATAATTTTAAATGCCCTATTTGGAAACTGGTTGGAAATTGCAGAATAAGAGTTATGCCACTGGAAAGAACGTTTATTTTTGAAAAAATTACGTAATTATTAGGTTGACTACCTGCACTTCCTGATACTATCCCAAAAAATTATATTAAAAAAGAGGTAAAATTGTATGATGTGATGCATAAAATTATATGTTCAAGACTCCAGTGAAGAGACCCCATACATTAGTATCAACAACATCTTAATCAGAATTGAAGAAAATAATCCTGGAAAAATTGTATGCATTCAAAAATTGCTTTGACCCATGTATTTTTTTCTTTAAATTAAAATTTTAGCGCAATTTTCCCCAGGACTACAATCCTATGACTCAAATGATTGAAGACTCATACATATATTAAAAATAAACATGAGCCATTTTTTTGAGCAATCATTTTACTTTCCTTCCCAAGCAAATTTATACATTTTGTGTGTGGTGCACCTCTGCACATGTACAAATTAATCACATTGAAATAATTTAATAAAAATATGGTAGAATTACAGTATAAACAAAAAATAAATTACTATTTTTGCTTTTCAGTTTATGTTCTATCAGCAGTGAACATATCCTTTACAAAAATCAAGGTTATTGCACTTAATTTATAATTAGATCATATTTAGTGTATGGAAAGGATTTGTTTCACCTACTAAGGGTGAAATTTATGTGAAAGGAAAGTTGTCCATGAGATCTCCTGGGAAGTATTTTGCAAGGGGAATGTTCATACTTTTAATTGTTTCAGTCACATATCATAACCAGACGTGTTTGCATGCAATATAATATTGAAATTATAATTGTATACTACCATGCAAATTCTCTATGGTTCATTTCTTGATCCAGATTATATTTTTCAAAAGAAAACCAAAATCAACTTCATCGGAAACCTTCATCAGTATCATCAAATATCATCACTGATGATCATCAACCAATGGACTGAATCAACAAAACTCTTCCCTTTTGCCTGCCTGTCTGTCATGTCTTCACATTTTTAAAACTTTCCAGAGATTATATTTGAATTAATTTGAATAGACTTCTACAAGATGACTACAGAAATAACTTAGATCTAGGAAATAATTCCATCTAAAACATTTAAAGAAAAAAATTCATATGGTCTAGTAATTATTGATTTATGCTTGAATGATATAAATTTCAATAAGTTGATTGAATAAAAAGGAAAAATAAATTTGAGGGGGAAAAAAGAATATTAAAATGCAATTTAATTCTTAGTTAGCCACCTATCTCAGATTTCAATGAATGTATATCTAATGTGATGAATTTTTTTTATTGTATGAAGCCATTGCATCTATTCATATTATCAGCTATTGAATTTCATAATTGCATCTCTTCATACTTCATGTCAGGCTACTCTTAAGTTTCCTTTATTTTTCTTTTATTTTTAAGTAAAGAGTTTCCAATATCATAAGGACTAACTTATATTCTTGGTTACTTATGGGCTGGTTCAACACTCAGGCATAATTGGGAGAGACTTCTCTGGGAAAATTTGGAATTTGGCAAAATGTACCCATATTTGCAACATTTGGATTTCAGGATTAACATCCTCTCTACAAGAAACTTTCCTAACCCACAAATCATCTGTTAGTCCCAATGCCCTAATAGAGGGATGCAAGGAAGAGCACTTGCTCAAGGTTATTATTCATAGTAATAATGCATTGAGATGACCTAAAAGTTGATTACGTATTTAACACAGAATAACATTATATATAACATTATATATATATATATATATATATATATATATATATATATATATTTGTATAAGTTTTAAAATGAATTTAATTTACACTATCCTTTGGATGATCCCCATTACCATTTTGCTGATGTGCATACAAACTATTTTGAAATGAATAATGAATTCTTTTTAATAGTGAGAAAATAATGAAAATCTATTAACCAGAGACAAGAACATCATCAGAAGAATTAACAGCAACTGCAGTGACAGGGCCTCGATGGTGGTCTATTCTCATAATAACCTCCCCTGTTACCAGGGAAGTTAGGATGACACGAGAGTCCTCACCGCCTGATGCCACTACTGTGTTTCCAAGGGCACTAGTCACACAAAGTACAGGTGCAATGTGTTCCCTGTGTTTTCAAAGACAATAAATATTATGAAAACCTAACTAGTGATTACCATCAACTCAGCATAAGTCAAACAGTGCAATTCCATTTTTTACAAAGTCATTAGATATAACTCACATTATCCTCAGCTTGAGCCTCATAGTTGATAAATCCCAGACCATGACAGATGTATCCTCTGAGCCAGTAATGAGATACTGTGACTCGGAACTCAGAGAGGACGTGGGAGGTGAGGGTACATTTGCATCTGAGGATTCAGGATTTTCTGGTGGCTGAACAACAGGACAGAGGGAGAGACATACAATGGGCCCAGAGTGTCCAGGTCGAAACGAATGAATTAAAGTGCCTGAAGGAGTGCTCCAGAGCTGAGGCTCATTAGGAGAGGCCCAGGAGATGATGACAATATTCTGTCCAGATGGGGTTGCTTCCATCAGCCGAACTGGGGAGGGCATTTGAAAACCTGAAAACAAATGTTATAATTCATGATTTATTTAATTGGATCCTGGAGTGAATGGAAATGCAAGAGCTTTCACTGTTTCAATTTTCAGTTAAATTAAATCTAGAGAAATAAAAGCAAAATGTATCAGCATCCTCCTCTTCCTATGCAGTAGCAGGTTTATAAAACTTCTAATTGTGGGGATAACTTCATCTTCTTGTGCGATAAAAATAATTTTACAATATTTCTTTCAAACACAGAAATGAAAATCATGATAAAATTTAAACTAATCATTTTATTTGGAGACTGCAATGCATCTTGTAGTAAATAATTGTATGCATTGGGTACAAGAGATATTTTAAAAAAGCATTAACCCCATAAGTCATAGTCATTTTAAGGTTTATCAAAGGAAAAAATACGTATTCCATGACATATTACAATTTTGGATAGAAATAAAGCCAGCAAAACTTATTTAAATGGATGAAGAAAATGCGAGTGAACTAACCTTTGATTTGGAGGGGCAGTGGGGGCTGCAACCAGGCTGTGAGGGGTACTAGGAGAGGTTCACTGTATCCATCACACCATGCCATGGCAGACATGATCATGGCTCCAACCAGGTCCCCACTACCTTCTGTGCAGATGTAATGATATAAACTACTGAGCACCATATGCACAAACCACAAAGCCAAGCATCAGAGAACAAGGAAGGAAAGGGGTAGAGAAATTTTTCCAAATTCCTCCCACATTGAGCTAAGGCTTAATATGAATAGGTATAGGTCAAATAAGAGCCAATGAATGGGAATTATACATGTACATTCCAAGAGAGAAGCGAAGTATATCAAATGTGATAAGTCAAGAGAATAAGACACATGGAACACACAAATGACAGCAGTTTGTTAGCTATTATAATTATTTTAATAAAGTAATAAATAGCGCTATACATTCTATTAATCAAATACTTCTAAAAATCAGAATTATACCATATTTGTCTTACTAAGTTAACTCTGCAAGTTAATACTCTCTATTATAAGATGAATCTCTTCGATTACCAAAATATGAACATTTCTTGTCCAAATATGTAATTTGCAGCTTCTTTTCAACCTTTTACTCAAACATTTTGCTCTTCATATAACCCTAAGCAAATATTTATAATACCTTCAGCCTCTTCCCATGCATTTCTAAGCTGTTCCTCAAAATAAACCATAATCATGACTATTTGATGCAGAAGGTGCCTATTCATTTAAAGTAGGTATTCTAGATAATATAAAATGCCAAACAGAACATGAAAAACACACAAATGCATAAATACACTAACTCAGTTGTGATTTTCTATAAAACCAATATCCCTTCTATTGGTCAGCTATTCCCAGTAAACTTTAACAAATCTCTATGAAACCATCTGTTATCATAAAATTTCTGAAAATCAGTCTAAATATTTTTCTAATAATAAAGCGATGAGTAAATGTATAAATATTACATATTTCAATAATCTAGAATAGGTTTATTGATTTCTAAAACTATCTTATCCACATACCAGCAACAGGTCTCAACCAGCAAATAATTTGAGATGCAAGTTGAAGTGGGTCACGTGAGAGAACATCACTTGATTTCCTTACTGCACCATAAACTAGTTCTAAGTGTCGATCCAAGTGATGGCAGCGAGCATGTTCAAGGACACATCTCAAATATGATATGGATGCTGTCTGAACAGTTGCAAGTAAGAAGTCAAAGTTGCACACAGTAAGTTTTTTCAGTCGATCTGCATCATCTAGAGAAATAAGCAGGGAAATAACTTTCATTACTTTCCAACAAAAACAAGGAAATGCATTAATTTAACATTACATTTTGCATCAACTCATTAAAATCCATTTTTGCTCACATTCCACACACAAAAAAGTGACTAGCTATTTAAATTTCAAATCATAACCTGTGAATAATCTTTGGATATTTCTTGAACAAAATATGAATTATACAGTTTTTCATATTTGATATTTGTCTCAGTTCTAGCCTATTCTTATGATGGTTGATGGAGATGACATTGCTATAGCTATATTTTCTACTCCATGCATAAGTTAATTTTATGAGCATTTGAGTCATGTGATGACAAGTCGGATCAAATTGGTGCATTGACTTGTGTACAGCATCCCACCCTAACGACCAAGGTTCAAATCATGGTGGTGGCAGAATTTTTAGAGGTATCCCAATTCCTACTTGAGTGACATGTGGAGATCACTTCAAGTGGAGTATGCCATCCATTGGATGAGATATTAAACTTTAGGACCCCTTAGTGTCTTTCACTAAGAGTAGGGTAATATCAAAACCTGGATTTCTCGCCCCCTTCTACAAGTCCCTGGAGGGCAAACCACTACAAGATTACCCTCCTAATGATACAAGTGACATAGGAGAGAGCATTCTAGCTAAGTTTTCATATGTGAGAGCAGTGCAATGGAAAACTCTTTCCAGTTTTGTCAAAGGACATATACTACAAGCATTCACGAAACTGCAGCATTAGCATTGAATTACGGAAGAGTTAAGATTTGAATCCACTAGCAAATAACATCATAACAATAGAATAAAAATTTTATTTCTGCATCATTTGTTAGCATTTACTTTTGAATACAAGGCAATAATTGCAATGCAATGAACTAGTAGGTATTTCCTCCATGAAAAATGAATGGCAGACATATAGATGGAAATATTTATTAAAAAATTTATGATTGCACTTGAAGAAGTGAAAAATTTTTTGGATCCGAACAATGAAATCAATTGAAGTCAATTTAGTTCTATATGTAGATCTATTCAGTAAAATGGAAGACTGAAATTGAATATAAAATATTAGGTGAATTACGTCTAGGATAGATGAATCTAATTTCCCTTAATCATAGTAGTAGTAGTCAGGGAGGGTACCCAATGGCTGAGGTCATCTTCGGCATTAGGGACAAGTGAGTAATTTGTAAGGACTGGAATATTTAGGGAATTGAAAAAGAGTAGAGAGAATCCTGGCTTCAAACATTAATCTGTTCTTAATGGAATAATCTAATCAAATAATTTCCAGACCCCCATTTCATTTCATCCTGATACCTGCTAAAAATATTTACATAGAATAAATGATTAATATCGCTACCATACACTAGTGGATATTCTGTAGAGGTTTTGGTAGGTGGAAAGTGTTACCAATATTTTGCACAGGAAACTTTTCTCACATTTTATTATTGACACACAGGAATTAGCACTCTTTTCTTTAGTTCAAATTTGAAGTGCATGGAATATGATCTAACCTGCTTTAAGTAGATGGATCCATGATTCTTCCACATGCCTAGTGCTGTACGTTACATCAGGTGCAGCTGTTGCTTGGAAAGGCGTTTCCTTCCTCTTACCCTCTTCATCACCCTCCTCTTGATCTTTCCTCTCTTTCTTCTCCTCCTCTGCATCCTTTGGTGCATAAATAACATTATATTTTAGAAAGATGAATCAAGAAAGCTTAATTAACATTTTGAGTTCAACTGTGCAAAAGAATGGAGTAACCGGAATACTATATTAATAACCAGTACTTTCATCTCTTCTTCCAAAAATTCAGTCAATTTAGCTTTGATGGCAACAGCATTTAAATTTCTAATGGGTGCACAAATGATATTTTCATTTCACTGTAACTGATGCATATAGAAAGTTTTGTGTTTGTGCAAAAGATTTGCTTTGTATAGCAACAAACCATTGAAATTAATCACATTCAAATATATATGCTGGGAATTAATCAATTCATAGCATACATTATGCACAACTATTTATTGTTAATGCACTTTCACTATGCATAGCAAAAGAGGAAACAAGTGACTTCATGAGGGAAATAACTTATAAATTTTAATGAAAATATATGTTTTGACCATTTTTCAAATAATGCCATAGTGCTACAGTTCTGGTGGAAGGAAAAACCCAAAAATTATTTACCTGAGCACCACAATATGTTACACGCAAAATTTGTATTAAGATTGGATGAACTGATTAGAGTTTGGCCATGATCTACCTATTGAAATCTACTATATTAATGTTTTTTTCAATGTGTTAGAGGCAAGATGGCAAAAAGTATTTAAAAGCTCTAAAGATGTTTTCACATATGGATGGCACCTTAGCGATGCTATCGTCTGACCATCAGCCACCTCTAATTCACCACCTCTAATTTGTCACTAAATGTGTGTGTTAATCTAAACTTTTCATATACCTCATCATCGTCACCATCTTCATCATCATCTTCATCATCATCATCCTCCTGAAAGAAGAGTGCTGCCAGTTCAGCATGCAGAGATTTTTGGCTTTCTGGTGTGGCTAGGTATCTTCTGGCAGATACTTCAGAAATAAGTTGATGCCTCCATCCTATAACTATTCTCCCACTCTGTACTCTCTCCTTCAGTAATAGATCTGGGGACAAATTTCAAGGATTAACTATTAATATGACTTTGGGGCCTACACTGGAGCCTATTACTGGTTATCTGGTTTCATATTTTCATGGAACACTTGGTGATATCGGTGATTCATTGGTATTTATTTATTATTACAATAACATTTTGACATGATTTTTTTTGCAAAAATCTATTTCTGTCTTTCAGTTGAGAAAACTACACATGAGCATAACCAGGGAGGATATAGGAGGGATGTCCCATACTGTCTCCAACTGAAAAAATAATGAATTTGTAGGCCATGTATTGGCAATGAGCTCCTCTCTTTTTTTTAAGGGTGTTCCCTAATCTGGATGCAATCCATACTTCATATTTTGCATATGTCCACGATAGTGCATCAAAAATTCAAAATCAAATTAGCATAAACTACAACCAATTAAAAGTTATGTGGAATCAGGAAAATCATCAAATCATGTTAGTAATAAATGAAAATATGTCACATGAGAGCAGCTATTTAAAAATGATGAATCAGCTAGTTTGTCCATACAAATACCACAAAGAAGTTACTTACTCATTGTACGGCGGACGCTACATAAACTCGAGAAAGTGAAGTTGGCATTGGCCAGCCTGAGTGGATCATCTTCACCTCGGTTTGTTGGCATTGTGAGCTCCAATATTTCTGTTTCTGTGAGGCCAAACTGAGTTGCCGAGAGCAGAGAGGCAAGACGAGCTATGGCTGGACGGCAAACCAGCTGCTCCATTGCATGAAGACATGCCAAGGTCAACTTCTCCAGTGATGCCCCTTCCTCAACCTCCTCATTTTCTTCCGAATCACCCAGCTTTTTAATCCTGATTTGAAGACAAAAATGTAATTTACATATGCAACCATAATCTTCATGTCAAAGTAAGGAGTCATATTAGCCTCCTGCTCCATTTTCAGATCAATGAAATTTGTAAATTCTGAGGCTTATCAAGGTATTTGAACTTTGGTATATATTTTTAAAACACTTCTGCATTGAGAAATTGAATTTATTTAAGGAAAAACTAATGTTTATTTATTTATTTATTAGGTTCACTTGCACCCATTTATACAATATAAAATTGTCAATCTTGCATAGCTAACAAAAGCAATTGGTTGTAGCAAAACGGCATTTAAAATGTTATATACATCAGAGAGTAAATCACATTCATGCTGCTTAATAATGCTAATGAGGAATCAAAGTAGGATTTATGGCAACGCACTTTATCAAACTGAGGAACGACAACAGCCTTGTCCTCAGTGGTGCACAACCGGTCAGCTGGAAGAGGGACTCAGGGGCGCCCAGCCTCTCCTTCTGCAGGGGCGTGAGCTTGAGGGCATCCGGGTGAAGGGCGGAAGTGGCCACGAGCAGCACGTTGGGGGGCAGGGAGACAGGGAGCCAAGAGAGGGCTGCCACGATGTCCGACTCGGTGGGCTGCAGGCCGTGGAGGTCGTCGAGTAGGATGAGGAGCAGGGGGGGCGGCCATTGCGGCTGCGTCTGAGCCGCCGTCTCCGCCCTCCGAACCAGGCTCTGGAACCACGTGTTGAGGTAGAGGGGGTCGAAGCTGGCGTCCTTTGGGAGAAATTCAGTGTGCAGTAGAATTGCGAGGTGCTGACACAGGAGACGGAGGACTTCTAGGGAGTAGGCAGAGCGCGGGGTGGCGCCGCAAAAGCGGACGACGCGGAGCAGCTGCCGGTGAGGCTGCGGGGTGCTCTCGTCGCTGGCGAACCACTCCTCGGCTGCCTGGGCGATGGACGAGAGGAGGGAGCTCTTGCCGCTGCCCGGAGGGCCGTGGAGGAGGATGGGAGCGTGGCGAACGGTAGGGGCCGCGTTGGCCGCACCCACCAAGGTGGCCTTCAGCTGCTCTAGCTCCGGGGTGCCGGCCCAGCGGCCGTCGCACTCCTTGAGGTGCTCCCGGCTCATGGCGAGGTGGCAGGCAGCCTCCTCAAACACTTCCTATGGTGACATTAGACAACTATCACGGGCAATTTCCCAATTTAAAATACAGTACAATATTCACATATCACTCAGAAGGATGTAAAATGACTGGTACACAATAAAACACTTGAAAAATACAAATTAACAAATTGAATAGATTGCTAAAAGAGCGACTAAAATTTTATTTTAAATTCTATGATAATGCAACTAATTAAGGTTGTTCCACAGTATAAATTAATCCAAGATGGATCAGCCTCCCAAGCGTTCATTGTCGACCCATACGGGCACACATACACCGTCCCGGTGAGCGAAAACCCACCCTAACCGGTCATTATACACATTCAACCACCGTGAAAATTAATATTTGAGCTAAGAAGATTAAATGAGCGTAACATCCTTGGGACAGGTGAATAGTATTCAGAGTGTTCGGTGCAGTTGTCAATGTGGAATAATTTTCGCCCTTCTGGTATTAGGAAATCTAACATGAAAAGGTATTTATTTAAGGAAGGGTGAACACCTTATAATGTTATTACATACCTTGCGTAGTAAAATTAACTCAGCTATCGGAGTTGAGCACAAGAGTGGATGAACATTCAATACAACCATTGTTTCCAAACATGGTGTGTTTTTTTGTGGAGAAGAGAGCGTAAGAATTGACAATTCGTTAGAATTTATTTTTCAATACTATTAACATGGGCTTTACAATATGGATTCCATATGGATGAAACATATAGTATTCTAAAATAGGACGAAATAAAGAAGAGATGGGGAAGTTACAAAGTGTGTCGCGGTTTGTGCGCCCATAGAGACGGACGGGGAGTGGTAGAGGGATGGGTGGTTTCATCTCCCACGCTTGTCACTGACGTCACAGGATCTTCTTTTTTTTAAAAACATGGGCAGACCTGAGTAAGTTTCCATTTATTAAGAAATGCCCCACTTTGGAGAGGTATTAAAATCACTCCCGTTCGTGATCACCTAGTTGACCGAAATATCGGTATAGAGTTCTTAAAAATCAATATTGGCTATAGAATTGACGCCTTACAAATTCGCAGGCGATAGTCCACGCCCTTTTTGTTTCACCATGGCCTTCCAGCCAAGGGAACTTAACAGACTACAAACACTTAGGTTCAAGGAGGCCCATTATCGTAGCTACCATTATTAAGCTACCCCACCTACTAACTCATCAAGTAACTTTGCGCCCAGTACTAAGCACTAAGATTCACAGAAATATATGACATCAAAAACATCAAAACCCCATTGATAACATTAAACACATACATCTCCTCCCTAATGAGATTATGGTATCCTTTGACGCAGAGAAATTATTCCCTAGCGCAACTATTCCTATCACCCTTGACAACATAGCCGACTGGTTAAGGAGCAAACAGCTGACTTCGGTTATTATCGAGGAATTCATCACCCTCTATAAGCTTTGCATTTCCGATTTTACGAAAAATTTTATAAATAAACACAAGATACGACGATGGGCAATTTATTATCATGCTACATCGCCATCATTTTTCTCCTCTAATTTGAAACTGAATGTAGAAACACTTTCTATTACTTCCCAAAAACATAGGTCAGGCATGTGGACGACATGTTTGTCATTTACGACACATGTAAGGGCGGAACCCAAAAAATCATCGAGGAATTAGATAACAAACACAAATCAATTAAATTCACCCACGAAATTGAACACGATCACGCGCGTGCATTTCTAGAAATACTTGTAAAAAACGGCGGGGCAGTCACATTTAACATTTGTAGAAAACAAACGCTTAGACGAAAACCACATATAAGCTGTCTCACACAAAGCCTCATAAACAAAAGATGGCAACTTTCAATTGTTTAAATAAACGTATGATCTCTGACGCTATCAAACAAATATGATACGACAAAGAATGAAAACACATCAAACACAAAGCACAGCAAACGGATACAAGACTGAAATGACAGATAAATTGATCATTAATCGTAAAAAAAACTCGCAAATAAATACACCACACCATTTAAAAATACACCCCAGAAAAAATTGCCCCCATTCCTTTTGAAGCCAAATTTACTAAAGGGCTCCACGACATATGAAAAACAGTAGACACGAATATCAATTTCAGAAACCCAAACACCCTACGAAAGTTACTAGGTAGTCCAAAAGAAAAAACGCCCTCAACAGAAAAATTTGGAATTTACGAGATGGTGTGCAGCACTTGTCACACATAATACATTGGACAGACACATCGCAATGCCAATACAATGTTCAAGAACCGAGGACGACGCCACTGAGATCCCCTTGCACATACCCTTGCATAGAGAAAAGATCATGAACAACGAACCGAGGATAATCAACAATCCCTTATTAAACTAGGCTCCGAGCTTAAAAGCACCTAGTATACACAGTACAATAGAATATAGCTATTGCGGGCCCATCGCTGCTGACATTACTTGAGAGAGTTCAGAATAGATTCAAGGTGGCTTTAACAAAAGTTACGCGATTCGTTTTGTTACTTGTTCGAGAATTCTTCTTGAAAGCATTGTTTTCAATAACTGACATTCTATGGCTTAGAATTTGCGATACTTTCTCCAGAGAGTTTGACATTATCCAAATAGATTTCCCGATTCAATTACAAAACTGAAATAAACTTATATTTTGCAAGTTTCTAGTGCAACGTTTACTGTCTGTCTTCTGTTATAACTCATATTATCGCCCATTAAATTTAAAGTATCCTCTATACCAGTAAAATGCATCGTATTATTTGCTGCTGGGTTCGGAACCAAATCCAATTTTCATCCTTCTGCATATACCCTCGCGATTGACGAGATCAACATGTAATTGCACTAACAATCACATTGAATATTTTTTTTATATCGTGTAAAGGCACATTCACTTAGCAGAGTAACCAAGAAAAAGGAAAACCCAGATGCCTTAGCCTAGAGCATGGGAAGAAACAAATATTTGCTACGCAAAATGTGTAAATTATTATATTCAAACGTACAAAAACGGATATTCCAAAATTATCGGAAAAAATAGTTTCATGTAATACATGTAGTACATCTCATGGCCTTCCACTTAAAATTGGACGTTGAATTGCATGAGGGAATCCATCGTTAGTGGTCGTAGATTATTCATAGATATTGAGAAAAAAGTTGCCTAATACACACCCTGTATGGCACAGTTTTTAATTAAAAATAAAAGGTGATACGGGAAACAGGATGTGCTGAAGACAGGCATAATTCTCACCATTATTGTTTTATTCCTCCCCTTCATGTCTGGATCTTCATCCAAAGCTTTTGAAATCATGACCCGTAGGTGCTCTTTGAGTGAGCAGCGAAAACGGTACAAGTAGAGCTCATGCTCTTCAGACTCAGGATCAATGCCCCCACTCTTCCACTTGGCTCTGTTGGTAAAGGTTGCAAAATTAAACGTTAATTATCCATACAAATTCATATTAATAGACGATTAATGATTTAAATGATAATGATATGATGATTAAAACATTTCTGGTTAGTGATCTGCGCATTCCCATGAATTAGTAATCAGGTATCTTACGTCAGGTAAAGGCGATTTTCCGATGGTAAAGTGGCCCCAATTCGATCACGGAAACTCTTGAGTAGAGCACGGTTTGCCTTTTGAAGTGAATTAGGCTCCTCAGCTGGTGAAGGAGGCCCATTTTCGAAATCTCTGACAACAGCCAAAATTGCCGGCTTCGTTGCTGAAGGAGATATGCCTGTAGGAAGTTGGAAGATTTTACTGTATTATAGTAATTTTGTGGAAAAAAACAGGAGAAAACAATGAAACAGCCAAAAATCTGAATCGTGTTAGCATGCAGAGCGTGTACCAAGTTCGAAGAAAGGTGTGAATTATTAAAATGGAATACACCAGGTACTACCGTCAATGTACAAGTGGTATGGTGTTTTTATTTTTGACCATTCATGTGAAACTTATTCGGCTATTGTATTAATGTTTCAAACAATCAATAAAATCAGCTCTCTGATTCCGTCTATATCTTTAGACTATAATATTCACAACGATTTTGCAGCAACAAAAATTTCATCCACAGAATAAAAATACAGGTAACTTGACTTGCCAATAGCATAAAACAGAAAAGCAAATTTCAAAAATAAACACAAAATAAAATTATTAGTTATAATTAATACATGAACAAATTCGTTCAGATGATGCTGTAAAACTTTGTACTCAATTTAGATAAAGATAATTAGCTATAAGAATGTTTAAGAATAAAAATATTTGGCAGTAAAAAGGTTCAATAAATCATGACAAAGTTTTCTTCTAGAGTATTTTCAGCTGTGAATATTTCATGCACATTACATTGGGTTTCAATGTCATTCAACATTAATAAACTGTGACTAGAGTCATGAAATCTTATTGCCATAGTGATGAAATGTTACTGAATACTGTGCGCGTGGCCTGAATACTGTGATCTAAAATTTAAAAATCACTGCACTCACTGATGGCATGTGAAAACTGTTGCTCCACGGCTGAATGCAAGAAAGTATGCCTCAGCTGGTTAGCTGCCTTGACATCCTGACGCTGGTCAGCCTTTTCGATGAGATGCTTGGCTCCACTGACTAGAATATTTTCGATGGATTCCTTGGTTGCAGTCCACTCCGTTCTATGAGAATGTAAAAATTAAGTTAACATTACAATTTAATACATAAGTTAGTTGAGAGTTCGATCTAGGTCAGACAGGAACTCGCCCACAATTTCAGTGTGTTACACTCCTAACGGTTATAGGAGGGTATTACATTCTGAGGATATAATATAATATACATTTTTGACTTGAGAGAATTACCTCTGGAATTTTCTCTTTACCAGCAGTTCTTGATTGAATTTTGCGAATGCTTTTTGGCAAAATTGATGCTTATATATCCCTAGTTTATAAATAAAAATAGGGGATTGGGATAGTGCGGTGGCCAGCATACTGGCTTCTCACCCAGAGGGTTCGAATTCTGGAGATGGCATCTCTTTTATGTGGTACTTCCCGATCCATACTTGAGGTGCTTTGTGTAAAGGGCATTTTGAGTTAGTACGCCTTCCGTCGGATACCGTGGCGCCTTTCGATAAGAGTTAAGTATTACCAATGCCGATTGCGGGTTTACCTCCACCTTTCTTCCTTTCTTATCTTTCCCTAATGGCGCAAATAATCTCAGCTCTCGGTCGCCTCCTCTAAAGCTACTATTGCCATTACGTAATAATATTTAGGTTACAGAATGTGACAGAGTACTCACTGTGTTGCGAAAGTAAATGGTAATATTGTATTATCATTTATTTCATATGCTACCTCATGAAATGAAAAAAATGATGAATGGGAGAATAAATACAGCCTCACAAATCGTATCTTCTGCTCCATTCATCAAATTATCGCAATAAGCCGTAGGATTACGCACTTTTATTAACTTTAACATTTCATTTTATACTTTGATGAAAAATATGGGGAGGAATAAATCATCTTCAATCACATAGTTTCTATTGCTTTTTTCTAATTATAAATTGAACTTATTCATACAGAATGGATTACGTATAATATTGAGTCTTCAAAATGAGGGTAAAGGTATTTTAGAATATAGGACCTAATAGCATATGCTGCATTAACTTTAATGCGGATCTGTAATACATGTAGACGCAAAATATATTCTTTTAATATGCCAAATTCTTTAATTTGAATGCAGAATATATCTATTTCATGTACATAAGAAGCTGACCTGTGAACCCTTGAATACCATTGTTCTGAAGTAATAAGACGGAATTTTTAATATTTCCTATAGCTGGCGGCGGTGAAGGCTGAAATATGTATAATTTCTTTTCATATGTGTATAATTTTTTTTTAACTACTTCTCTATGTGTATTTCTTTGAATTTTATTCGCCTTTGTACTCGAGATGCCGAAAATCTCATATTAATACGTCTTACGCTCATAAATGGGATGTGATTTACCTCAAATCATCCCGTTATTTATTCCTAGTTATATTTCATCATCAATTTCCGAGCCAATTACGCTCTATAATTCAGGTCGGAACAATTTAACTGCCTTCTTTCTAATTTATGGAATCAACTCCTATCCTTTTTTAGATACTTCCATCACTTTATCGTTATCGCCATATTTAGAATGAAGCCGATTTTTATCAAAATATACTTCGAAATACATGTAATCACTTACATGTATTCATAAAAGTAACACTCGTAACATGAGGACAGTAAGAAATTCATTAAAGGAAAGTATTTTTCTTGGAGCATCTTTATGTGTTCTTATATGAAAATCTCTAAATGCCATCAGCTATAGAACCTAATCCAAAGGCAACTTGCTACGAAAATAAAATTCACGAACAGCACTGTTAAATGAAACGAAATTTTTTTCCTTAGAACCCAATAGCGGGTTAATTTTACCGTTGATATCAGAATCCGATAATCCGCACTGAAAGGTAGTAGGAGGTGACATGATCAGTACCTGTCATACGCCAGAATTGTAGATAAGATTGAAGATTTTCACCTAGATAAACATTAATATAATTATTCTAGGAGAGTAAGAATGGGTGTTCGTGCACTTTTCTCCAGATATACAGAGCATTGACTAGCCAAAATAAATGGTGAGTAATACATCAAAAAAGGATAACATTCAATTTTTTACCTATTTTTCAGCCAGAAGACATGGGGCGAGAGCATGAAAAATGTGAGGAAGATATTTCTCACCAAAACAGATTTGTTAAGAGAAATTATTATTTACAAATTTTGATCTCGTGCAATTTCCAATGAAAGGAAGAGTATACCGCTATTTTTTCGAGAATTTTTTTATGACTGTGAAATAAAAAATATCACCGAATAAAAAATATTTTGGGGATAATCACCAAATGTGATAATATGAATGGTTTGAAATCTTTTTTCTGATAAATAAAATTTTCTACAAAATAAAGAAATGAAAACTTAACGTGGTGGCTCCATTAAGATAAATTTCATTAAGTTTTGAAAAAATACATTATTAATGTTTTTCCAAAATTCAATGTATCGCTGCCATTATTCTGCTTTACTTATGAAGTCATAAAGAGATAATTATAATATCAAGTTATAGATTCTTGATCACAAAAATATTATTGTAGCTAACATTAACACATCATCAGGGACCTCACAATTATTTATGCCGTAGTGAGATATCGTTTTACAATCGTCCAGCAGTAGGACTATGCTTTCATGATATAATCAAAATCCAGAAAAGAAAATTGGTCTAATCAGACTAACGAGTCACAACAAGACAAATATCGAGTAATAATCACTCACATTCCTGTGAGTATTTGTGACGCTTTGATGTTTTCGTCAAAAATTTTGAAACTTAAGTACACCACTGCGTCAATATTCCAAATATTAAACACTCAATTTCGAGCATAAGCACAACCAAACACTGGATTCTCAGCAATAATATTAAAAAGTGTTTTAGTCAAGGCTTAAGTGAAAATTTATTTCATTCGCCATTGCTGTAATTGGTTTCATGCTATAAAAGTGACGTGTCTGCCATTGTGAGGTTTTTGACGTCTCCCTTACACAATGGTCATTAAAGCTACAGCTGAAAATTCCACAAAATCCTCTGCTGGAAAGTCTTGAAATATCGCTTGAAGACAACCAAATTACAATTGAAGAGACGGCCATAACTAGAGTGTGGCTTTGGTCAGAAAATTTAGTGGAGACTCAAAGTCTGACGAAAAAAAGTAGTTACTCCTGAGACATAAATTCAACCGTTTTTCCCCATGACGCCCCTTAGACATGCCCTAACGAAGGGGACGTTCAAACGAGCACGAGGGATTAAAAAACGTTTGAAGAGAATAATTGTTCCTAAGGTGCTTTTTTCTCTGCATTAATAATTTCCTCTGCACTGTGTTTTGTTAATTAATTTTTCAGAAATATACTTTCGCTTGTGAAATCTGGGAAAAAGGGATGAAATTATGCGCAAGAGTTTTCAGTACATATTTATTATTGACCGCAAATATTGTTCTTTTTACTATTCACCGATATGCATGAAGGTGAATATTGGTTAATGGTTTATAAATGAAATTAAATAAGGATGACGTGATTTACTGTTTCCAAATGCCTGCTCATCGTATTCAGTTGCACAACAATTTATTACATATGAATTAATTTAACCACATGAGAGTGCTGTAATGTTGTTTTAACTTGGCTTACAATTAGAGAGGAATGATAATCAACAATTGTGATTTACATTATACTATATTATTAGTATGGTGAAAATCACAAATAATAATTGTCATTTCTCTCCAATATGGAAAGTTTCCACAAAGATAAGTTTCAAACTATACGGTTTGACTTACAAAGCTGTTCACCTGTATATCAGGTCACTAGATTTGATTTAGTCAACAATAAAAAATGACAAATGCGCAAATGCTGCATTAAATAATATTATTATTAAAAATTAAAATTATTACCTAAAATTCATTACGCATTTGCTGAAAGGCACGAAAAGTTGCTTAGCTAATGCCTTTCTATGTTAAAAAATGTATTACAAGCTGTTTTGGAACGAAATTTATAAAAACAAACGTTCATTAACAGAATGTACTACTTAAATTTATGACACTAAACTTAGGAGATGAAAAATAGGTTATGATAAATCTTTCCGTCAGAGCGTGTCCGCGGTTGGGATAGCACGGAAAATAACAATAATGATAGTTCATTATGCACGAGCAATTTAAGAATCCCCCTGAAAAAATTAAAAATAATAATAATAAAAGTGCTTCCGACCATAAGAACCCATAAAAGGTGGATATTAATCTTTCAGGATACAAATTATTTGGATCTTTTAATACCCTCCAAGGTATGTGAAATTATTCGTGAAACTTCCTCTTTGCGTGAGTATTCCTTCAATGTATTACCTTACCTAGTTGTACTTATTTATTTTTACGAAGTATAAGCTATTTATTATTAATACCGAAACCAGAGATATTTTCCACCACGCTAACACAGATATTTTCGACAATCATTTGTGAATTCATCACTAAAGTATTCGCGCAGAGGCATTACCCATTCCGATGTCTGCTTTCGTGGCAACTCAGCCAGGTTTGGATCCCAATATTCCCTGTCCACGCTCGTGCGGTTTCCGCCTCTCCAACTCGCTCGAATCGGACAACGAGGCTGCTAAATTACGCTAAGAGGAAGTGGAATTCCCCGACGGTTAACACACGACCACCATCGACCGCTTGTGTTCAATTAACGCGCTTCACATGACCGCCCTCTGACTCCTCTTTCCAGTGACTGTCAGGCTAAAGAAAATTTACAGCCTATGGACGTACGAGTGGAATAGAATAGGGGCCAGCGGAATCCCCGTCCAGGACTCCGGTTTTAGTATTCCATAAGAGAAGAAGAAAATTAGATCGACGGAGATTTACCGCTGACAGAAATCTTCTCGTACTTTTTCCTGTCCAAAATTAGTAACCACACTAAAATAAATCCAATGGATCACGAGAGTGGATGTAACTAGGCTCAAAAGCTTTGATGGATAGCTAATAATTTTTCCATTAAGCAGAAAAAATTGAGCGAGCAGTAAAACCATCAAACAGGATTACAGCATGTAGATCAATCAGGTTAAAAGTAATACTTATGATCAAATTTATAGGGGTCTCTCTTATCGTTGCTAATAAGAGTATAGTCGAAAAATTAAAATTATATTGGATAAATGCAAAACTTTTTCTTTCTGGTGACGAAAGTTAGTTTAACCCACAGCATAGTTCTGACCAGCCATATTGTTCACGTCCGACTATTTATGGTATATCAGGAATAGGCATTGAAAAAATTGCAAATTGCGTATTTGATTCTTGTCATCTAAGCAGAGTGACATTAATATACATTAGATACAGGTCACACTGTACACGAGAAGACCAAGACATGGGAATTTACTGAACGATTAACCAAAGCTTTAAAGTGTACTACTTCATTATAACACAGACTAAAGTTACATTAGCGAAATAATATTATTTCATACCCTAAATCCTGTTACATCATTGTTTCATGTAGGAATGATTTTTCAAAATGACTTTAATACAGCATGCGTTATGCTGTTTTAAATTTAACTAAGATGTCATCTAAACATGAATTTTAATGAACAATTATGACAAATGGAAAAAAATATGATTATAAAAAATATGAATTAGTCCATTTATAGGAAATTTATCGGTGCATAATTTGCTAATACTGGTGCAAAAACACTGCTTGCCGTTTAGTACATTAACGATCCAGAGTTCTAACTCCAATATTAGGATAGTTCTATTTTATTTGTTGACGAATTTAAAGGAAACAAACACATTAATTTATTCAAAGAGAATTTAGTCTCTACTAGGGACAACTTTGCGTCATAAATATACTCCATACTTACGCCGCTTCGTCTGAAACTTCTGGATTGGGTTTAGGCCTGCGAAGGGTGTGATATTCGCTCCCGTCCTCCGCCTCCAGCGGGATGTACCACGCAGACAGCAACTGCTCAGCGTCCGAGATGCTGAGCTCTTTCGCGGCCTCTTTCATGGCTGCCACGTCCGATGAAAGCAGCTTCGCGGGAAGCGGACGAGGGAGATATTCATCACCAACGAGGCACTGAAAAAGACATCATCACCCAACGGACTTCTTAAGAGAATAGTTTTTCACTTAATAATAGTTCGCCAAACATTTACCCTCATTAAAATTAATCCGAATCAAATAAATTAATACAAAATTATTACCATGTGAAGACCACATACATCTTAGCCCCGTTTTATGATTCAGGCTGGCACTTGATTCTTTTACTTACCTCCAGCGCTGGATTTGTGTTGTTCAAGTAAATAAAAAGTGCCTAAGGCAGTTTAAAGCAATTATGGGATCCTAATTGCTGCCCTAAGTTAAATTATTTCTGAGGGTTAAAACTCTTTTACTGAGGTTTCGTGTTACTTTTTTTATATGAAAGCACGCTGTCAGAAACATACCAAGTTTTAAGATACCAAGCGAGGAATATACATAAATATACATGGTACGCTGCAAGCTACCGCTAGGGTGTGTGGCAGGGGGTGATCACACATCAGACTACATTCGATCCAAAATACTTCTCCCCTCCCTTAGATACGGTGGGAAAACATTACTCAGACCCCTTATCGTCTATGGAAAAAATGGTATCTGAAATCCACCTACTCTACACTTAATATCTTTAATTTTATGTAGATTATCTCTCTTGCCGTAGTACGATGGGACTAATGGTAATGAGATAGAATGAGTAAATTCGATTTTTTTGAAAGCCAATAAAAATAATAGGAACTTATTCAGGAGATACACAGTCACTTTCAAGAAAAATATTTGATAGAATAATTACGAGATTATTAATTTGTACAATATAGAGTGACCAAAATCAATATTTAGAGCTCCAGAAATGAGGGTTATTCAAATGAAACAAAAAAAGGACAAATTCCTCAGAAAGAAACTGTAGCCGCCATTTGCCTCTTGCTGCCACGCTCTGTATGTATTCTCTAACTTCTTTAGAATTTATTTTGTGAGCGATGAAGGAGCGCTGCAACTGAGCTAAGTCCCGGGCAGCATACTTGCCCAGTTTTCGCTCAATCGAGGGAAGTCAGAGAAATTCCGGAGAGGAAATCATTATTTGCACTTAAGGGGGTTTGGTAGTTGTGTGAGTAGAGTTTTCGGCTAATGAACCCTCTACCCACTCAGCTCCAGGCTCAACCAATGTGATTTTTCGAGAACCGCAACTTCCTGGAGAACCTCAGGCGGCACGGGGAAAGGAAGTGGACCCTTCCATCCTGATGTGTGAATTTCAAAACCCGTTGGGACGACAGGGCGAGGTCTGCCTTCATACATCTACGCTTACTATTTATTCCGCGGAAATAGGATTAACATAAAAATCGGAAATACCACAGAAGAAAATAAGAAATTTTCCGTTTAAGTTGATTCAGTTGTACATCGATAAAAGATGATTATATACATTATTTCCAAACCAGCAAAAACCATTAACTTTTGTCTAAATAACTATAAATTATCGTTAACTGATGATGATATTATGAAAGAAGACGTTTACAGGAGAGAATCTTAATAGCTAACTCATTATCTTTCGTGTTTTCTATTTTATTGCTTTTAAGAAAAAAGAAAAAAATGTTTATCCTTTAAAAACTTTGTGAAGAGTGGAGAAACACTAAACAAGTACGAAAAATATACTCAAATTATCAGATCAGCTTTATAATTATTTTGTATTTTACAATTGAAAGTAGTTTTTGGATGGACACGAATTTAAAATCCCTACATAACCTAGCCAAAAACCAACTGACCCAACACAACATTAAACACTTCATCAATTTCTCAAACATTCTCTCTTCCTTCATTCCCTTCAATGCACCCATCTTTTTCCTACCACCTCCTTGATTGTATAACCTTCTCCTCTCCATCACAATCTTATACAACCAATTGCCAATTAAAATGCTCTTTATCCATCTTTCCTGTCTCCTTTGGATCTCTCCCTCTCCTCCTCCCAGCATATCTAGCACTTACTTTTTGCATTTGTTTCCATTCACATTAATTTTTCTATACTTAATCACACCCATTCTTAAAAAGCCTTCAATGTACGCCTCTCATTTGGATTCAGTGGACATGTTTCCATACCGTGGCGTGGAAACGACGCGCCATACAAAACCACAATCTATATAGCATATTTCAATTGGCTTTTCCCTCAGCGTCTTCATTGAGTCCCTATCATCAAATTCTTTCTCCTTATGAAAAATTTTCTTTTGTGGAGAAACTCCGTTCGATGTCCATGCTTCTATGGCCATCCAAAATATTCTCAAGGTAGGCAAACTGTTCTACCTGCTATAGTTTTGGTCGTGCTATTTTTATGTTTAACTAAGCTTTCTTCTTTCTAAAAATCCTAATAGCCTTTGTTTTTTTGCATTAATATTTATGCCATTCTGTATACTTCTGACTTCCTAGTGCACTCAGCAATGACTGTAACCCTTAGTCGGTATGGTAACTTAATCATGATCACCCGAAAATCTGACTGATTTGAAGTATTATCAATCTACAGTACTTTTATTATTGCCTCCAGCACTTCCCATACCTCTGTTACTATTACCTTCGTATCGTATATATTCAAACAAAAAAACACGCAAACACACACAAACGCAAGAACCCAATGCCATCCCCACAAATCATCCAGAGGAAATTTTTATAAACGTCTCCTGTCGAGGATTTCCAACCCATCTTTCTAAATCCTCAACCCAACCTGTCTTCCACTGAATCGTCAGAATTGAGAGGATTAATTAATAATCCAAATATTATCATTACTTCCGCTGAGAGAGGTTCAACGGTTGTGGCTCTAAATAGAACAGATTATATAAGCGAAGTCAACACACAACTTTCTGATACCTCTTCCTACCGGCAAATACCCAAAGACCCCAATCTCGCACTTCAGGAGGAACTCATTCAATTTCTCTTTGCCAACGGGCCCTATGAAGATCTATCTCCTTCAGAAATGGTCCTCCACTCCCCTCCCCACCCACGCACCCCTCATTTCTATATCCTTCCCAATATCCATAAACCTGGCAATCTCGGTCGTCCGACTTCATCCTTCCGTAACTCCCCAACGGAAAGAACCTCTGCATTTTTAGACTGCTACCTGGAGCCAATAGCAACTCCCTACCATAACTCACTAAAGATTCATCCCATTTCCCGGAAAGGCTAAAATCAACCTCCCTCCATCCAGATACTGAGATTACTATAGCCACCATTGGTGCCACATCCCATTGTACATCCATTCCCCACTCAGAAGATCTCTCCGCTCTCCAATACTATCCCTCACAACGCCTTAAGCCACACATACCAGCCAGCATTGCATTACTTCTTAGCCTTTCCGACTTTATCCTCATCCGTAATTCATTCTCCTATAACAATAAATTCTACTTTCAGATCAAGGGTTGTGCTATGGGTAGCAAGTTTAGCCCTTCTTATGCAAGCTTCTTTCTTCTCGTAGAGAAAACATTTCTGATGAAACAACCCCTGAAACCTCTATTGTGGCTCAGATATATCGCTGATATTTTCCTTCTCTGGACACATGGTACTGATTCCCTGAAAATATTCATTTCCGACCTCAATGCTTTATCCTCTGTCTCTTTCAATTCTACCGCTTCCTCCTTCCAAATCACCTTCATAGATGCCAAAGTATTATTAATAGACAAAAGATTCCACAATTCTGTACATATTATTATTATTAAAATGTACATGTGCAAATAGACAAATGTCAGGTGGCACACAAGTCCCAAGTGTTACAATAAACTTGCCTTGAAAAAATAACATGGTTTCTGAAATACAATCAACATCACAAAAGATAATAAATAAAATCAGTCAGAAAAAAGAAAAAAATACACTTTAAGTAAATTTTCAAACACCAATCTGTAGTACATAAAAAAGAAAATCCCCATTTCATTAACATTTGTTTCCCAATCAACAAGAAAAAAAATTAAGCTGTTACATTTAATTTTATACAACACATCAATCAAATGATTACAGAAGTTGTTTACACCTTTTCTTAAAAGTTTGGACGTGCTTGGAAGTTAGGAAAGGGCTTAAAAATTTTTGCAGGTAAATTGTTCCAGTCAACAATTGTTTTATTTAGAAAAGAAAAAGTTTTTATTCGTTCTTTTTGCCCGGCATTTTACCTTAAATTTGTGGTCATTTCTCCCTATAAAATTCGGGTTCCCCGCCTCTTTCCTTAGATCTGCCCAGGCCTTCTCCCCATTCAGAATGCGGAACATTCCACAAAGTCTGCTTACTTTCCTTCTAGTTTGTATAGGTTCCCAGCCCAGCGTTTTTAGCATGTCAAACACACTATCCATCCTCCTATGCTTCCCCAGTACATATCGGGCTAAACCGACCGACGAACAAAGATACTTACTTTATAACAGTTGCCCCCCACATAACACAAAAAGCTCTATTCCTTATCCACTTTCCATAAGAGAACACAGAATATAAAATCATCCCGACTCCTTTGATAAATTTCTCTTAAATCTACACCATTCCCTCCTCCAAAGAGGCTATCCTGAATCTCTCCTAAGCAAAAGAAACCGAAGCGAAGTTCTCGGCGGACAGGGGGATGTTGATCAAGGAATCAAGGTAATCAAAGACATTGCAGTAAAAAATGGTTACGAAGAAAGTGTCATTAGTAAAATGATCGTTAAAAAACGCTCCCTCCGAGCACAGAGACTGTTTTATAAATCAGTGAAGATAAGAAACGATGGTGCAAACTTAGTTACTACGGGAAGATTACACAGTCTATTGCCAACCTTTTCCCGAAGGAAGATATCAAAATTGCATATTACAACAAATGTAACTTAAGGGCTGTGTTAAACAAAACCAAGGACAATATTGACATCAATGATAGAAGTGGCATTTATAAACTTCAATGTGGTGACTGTGAAATCTGTTATGTTGGCCAGACTGGACGGTCGTTCAGAGTAAGAGCAGAAGAACACAGAAGACATCTACGAAATGGTGAGTTAAACAGATCCCATTTTGCAAAACATCTATGGGAAAGTGACCACAGGAGCGACTTTATCCCAGAGATTCTTCACCTTGAGAAAAAGGGAAGAAGAATGGATTGTCTGGAGGAGCTGGAGATTAGGAAGCATCGAAAGGCAGGAATAATTGCCAACGAGAACATTTTTGTGAGCAATTCCCCCATTTTGGATATTTCACTGACCACAAAACCTGACGCCCCAACCCCCGCCGTGAACGGCATACCTAACCAAGCTTCCACTTAGCCCACCCCTGCCTTGGAGTCACCCACACCCAGTACCATGCTCCCTCTCACACGCCCCCCCTTTTTTTCCACCGCCTCTTACCCTCCCCCCTATCCCTCCTCTTTCCCCCCCCTCTCAAAAAAACTATATATTCTGGAACTCACTGAATTTATGTACCTGATGATGTCGCCTATGCGACGAAACCGGTCGATTTTAAATAATAAAGTGTGGGAAAAAAGTACCATCTCTCTTTTGATTTAAATATACAGGTTGCAAATTTGCCGCACATCTCTCCAATCTAGTTCAATCTTCTGAAAAATATCTATTAATTCTATCCAATATACTTTAATGTGTGCTTCTTCGAGATCAATGAAACAAATAAATATATTCCAGGCGTATTCCATGTCCTTTTCTATTAGTGACATCATTACGCTATGGCATCACGCATGCCTCCATCCTTCCAAACTGGTCATCTCCTAAGTAAGCGTGCACTAAGTAGTCATTTTTCTTCCTCTCTATCGTATTATTAGTGTTCCTAAGTATCAATTAAGCAGTGGACGCAAACAAACTTATTGCTCCGTAGTTCTCACATTCGACTGACTTTCCTTTTTCTGATATAAGAAATAACTCCGATCTGCGATAGCTCCCGGATTTACTTGCAGATTATGAATCTACATGCTCTCATAATTCAGTCTAACTGAAATTTCTGTCATTTTTTGCTAATAAATACGTCTCTCGTGGTGTTTAAAAAAAGGGTACATCATAATTAAACCATTTCTCTAGCAGAACTCTACATATTTCCTTCTCTCTATGGTCACTCCTTGCCCTTAAATCATAGTTTTCTACCTCACTCACTTCTCTTCCTAAGCCCACTTTTTATAACAGTTCAGCTTTGAGTACCATTTTGGACGACTTGATTATGTCAAAGAGACCATGACGAGGTGCTTGAACGAAGGTCCTATTGTCGTCTTACAGGAAGCATACCATAACTGGTGGAGGCGCTGGCATGGGTATGTCGATATATAAGGGGGCTCTTTAATTTTAGCAATTTTTACTTTGATCAATGGGTTATTACTTAAGTAAAATCTCTTAATTCCCGTTTGTATTCACACTTATTCACTTATATAATTGTGCTATAACGGAGGAAGTTGCATTCATTTGAAACATTCAAATAGAAATTTTAATAATTAAAACATGAAGTCTCAGGCCTACTCTTCCTATTCAAGGGTGTTCATTAAAATTTATTAGGAATAAAATATTATTATCAAAGCAAAATTATTCCAAACAAGACGGTACGGAAAAATGGCTTGGTCAAACGTAAAGAGAACGAAGTAATATTGCATTGCCCCAAGCATTTCCTTGAGTTTTGTCTTATCGTTTCACAATACTGCAGTTTATATTATTATTTATATTTCGAATCCTTATTTTTTTATTCTCACAATTTACTTCTCTACATCTGTATAACTTTGTGTCAGCGCGATGCAATACTAGTTAGGGGAGTTGCTTTTTTTAATATTATCAAATCAAAAAGGGATTTTAAGTAGCAAGCTTGGCAAAAGTTGAGACACAAGTATGACGCTTCTGTAGGTACTAAATACCGTATCGATTATCGTCAGTAATAATTCAAAACTCCTTTATTCTCTAATATATTTTTGTATTCACTCAGGTACATTGAAATATTAAAGAAAAAAATTCTTTATCCCATATTAAAATATGGATTAGAGAATTCAAGTATATGTGTACAATACATTGTATTTGATTATGTAGATGAGGGTTTTTCAATATCGCCTATTAATTTAGTAAAAAAGGATAGTGTATACGCTAAAATATTTTTGTAATATAGTATTAAGTTTGTGAGTCATAAAACTACTTAAATTATCATTGGCATTTGAGTTTAGCTGATTTAGGGAGAGACGGAAGAGAGAAAAAAACACGAAGAGACGAATTTAGCACCAAACGAAAGGGAAAGGTTTGAAGCGTGTGAGGCTCCTCGACGTAATTAGATTCCTTTTCTTTATACAATAAATTTCTTATTCACCGTGATATAAGTACAAAAGAGACACTACCCACTCAGGCAGCCATCGACGGTAGCGTCGGAGGAATCATTTTGCAGAGAATACAAGGGAGGAGACAGGAATAGGAGTAATATGAAGAATCGTTTTTCTGACCTAAAAAGAAAACACGGGATGGGATTAGGTTCTAAGTGCCGACTGGCGTGATCGTGACGGAGAAAATCCCAGCCCTAATGCGGAAGTCACCACACACTTAAATACAATCTCGCACTCAAACTTCGGAACTTTGGAATGCAGAAGCACGTGGGAGGGAATCTTATCACTCGAAACGTAAAGTTTTCTTCGAAATTCAAAGTGTTTTGACGTGGAAAATCTTACGAGTGCAGCTTAACCTCAAGTTTTGGAGCTGGCGATTTACATAGAAGTTCTTAAAGGGAGCTTATTACTGGCAAATTTGGGTCGTTGCTAAAATTATGCGAGACATAAGGAGACCAATCAGAGTTATATAAGGATTTTGGGAGTGGGAGTGGTTGGTTGAGAGCCGGCGTTGATTCGGGATTACAACCTCAAAGATTCTCTTGCAGAAATATCCAAGAATTTTGCAGTATTTTTAATTACTTCGTTTCTTCGAAGCAAAAATATTATATATTTGCGTCAAATGCAGCGTAAAAATATTATCAAAATTACCTTGTGAATCTAAAGTTTGATGTTTGGTGGCTCTTTTATTTTGAATACTGATTGGAGTCCCTTGGAGTTTTTATTTGAGCAACATTTATTTACAGCTGATCCAGAAATAATCCACAAGAATGTGCGCTAAAATTAATCGGGAAGAGGAGAAGCAGGGATTCTTCTCTGGATCGCAGACCAATCTCTCTATCGCCCACCCAGGAAGGGAGTCATAGGAAGAGCAGCAATTTCACCCCCTAAAATTTTCTTCCCTTCCTTTCCTCACTCTCCGGAATTTGCTCTCTTCCTTCCCCGGCGACATCGCCCCCTTCTTTTGGACTCCTTTCCCCTTCTATTCTCTGCGTTCAACTAGCTCTCTACCGCCGACAAACCACCCTTCGATTTCCTTCCCAGATTTTTGTCGCAGCAACTAATCGCTCACGCCCCACGCCCTACGCTCTCCATAATTACCCATCCCCTCTTCCCACGCTCCTCCAAAACGTCCCCTTTCATTCTGCATCCCTGGTCCTTTTGAATACATCTTGTAAATCAATGATTTTAACGACAGCAAAGAGGGATAGATAAAGGCTAAAAAAAATAACAGATATTTCGGAGCCTCAGTAGCACCCGAAACTATTTTCTTCGGGTTATTTTTTTTATTTTTTCCCTGTATTTCTTCACCCTTTCTGTGATATTTAGTGTCTGTGGATATACGCTTTTACTATGTCTACAGGTATATGTATGTACCTGTGTATTCCACCTCCGAAAACAACTTTCTCCCACTTCACACTAACTGATCCATTGCTCGTTCCTACTCCACTAACAGTCAGAGTTCTCAAATCTTAATTTCAAATTCCTTTTTCCTACTCTACGCTCCGTGTTGGGGCTTTTCATTGAGAGTTCATCTTTTATCCTTCTAGAAGGAGCATCGATTACAACACTAGAAAAATCCTTAAAATAGGAAATGCAAATCCTCCCTCTCTATTCTTAAATCCTCAAGTAACTGCGGTGTTCAAGCATAAAAAGGTAATCGGAAGAACAGAGCTTGAGTTCAAATTTAACTTATGCCAATTTCGTTTCTTAGCCTCACGGGCGATCATAAAAAAACGGATATTTTGCACAATTTTATCAATATTAGCCTCTTTTAAATCAAAATGTTTATCATTCTCTTTTTTGACCTTTTGAATGAAGAACCGTAACACCAAACAGCATGTTTTCAACGTTTTCTCGTTATTTTCTTTGTGGTTTTTAAATATTAAACCTATCGACTTTTTCTATAACTAATATATGATCAAATTATAATACCTAATCATAGCGTTTTTCATCGCTACTAAATGATAGTAGCAAGGATTGGTGATTTGAGTGTATGCACCAGGCAATAGAGCTACTTCGTGCAGATCTTAGTGGTGAAATACTTCGAATTTAGTCGTTTTTAAATGCATGTCATTACGAATTGGAAATGGGCGCATTTCTTGAACATATAATTCTTCATTCCACTTTGATTTTATCTATCGTTGATTACCGTGCTTCTGAAACTTACTAGAATGAGGTGATCAATACCCTAGTAATGGTTTATAAGCACATTTGTTAAGATTTTCGCAAAATATGAAACTGCAAAAAACTCGAAAAAGAAACGCATAGCCTTACACTTAGCTAACCTTACACTTCACGTAAATTTGAAATATATTAGTAAAATTTTATACTGGAACAACTCCCGGCCAAGGCGAATGAGTTTTTCATTTTGAAACTTTTGAATTGCACTACACATTAGAATCTCGAGTTTCTTTGAATTTTGTCAAAAGTAAAATGTTAAATTGTTTTTATCACAGAACAATACATCTTATATTGCTCATGTTAAATGAATACCGGAAATAGGTGAGATCCGAAATTCTCCATTTTTAAAGGTATTTTTGTGGTAATAATTAAATAAATTAACAAGTATATAAACATATATATTTCTATATATTTATATATATTTATAAATATTTATATATATTTACACAGATGAAGAGGGACCTGATGTAGATTAGGTTGCTGGATTGGGTTTTGTTTGGAGTTACAAAATGTTTATTTGATAGTTGTGTCCATCCAAAAACCTACCTTTAACTCACACACATCCTCCCATGGACTACAACCTTGGCGTGGTGAAAGGGCTTGTGAGTTCCGATGACCCCTAGAGTTGTTCTGGCTGGAGCAATGTTAATCGCTCCTTGTAAGGTCACCCATGTCAGATAGGTCTAAGGTTAGGAACCAGACGAAAGGTAGTTTACGCAGCGTCCGTTCCTCAGTGAGGCGGCTGAAAACGTGTCTGACTTTGTGGTGCGGCCATTGAGTGACGGTGCCACGTAAACAAAAACTACTGAGGGAGACAATGGAAAACCACCACAATTATATTTCTCTAAACTTTTATTATGGACATAACAGAGAAAATCAGTCCTGGAAAGTACGATGCTCGGCCCAATTGGTCGTGTTTTTGTTTGCGGGAGAGGCAAGGCTTACGCGGTCGTCATCTCACGAAAACCTTGTAAAGCAAAAACGTCAGTAGCAGCACAGAACATGCAGAACAAGAAGACGAAATTAGTTAAAATAGAATCTTAAAATGTATAACTCTAAAATATTATTCATTTTTTCGTAACCTCTTTATCCCATGAAATCTTAGAAAGTTATGTAGAAAGTACGAGAAAAGCTACGACCTAATGGCCAATCTGTTTAGGAACTCAACATATTGATATGTATTTTACTAAGCATGAAGATAAACCTTTAGAACCAAAAAGAGATATTGTCGTAGGTGTTGAAGTTTTGACTTCTTGGTGTCCTAAATATAGAAAATACTTAAACCAATTTTCCTTATTATATAGAAGCACGGGTTCTAAATGTTCTTTGAAGGTGGTATCATTCCGTCATCTACTGATGGACGCATCTACCAAAGATCAAAAAAATTATTCCCTCTGCTCAGCTACTTACGGTTTCAGACAGTGGATGACCTTTGGAAACTAATTTCCGGTAAAGTCCCTTACGCTTTTGAGTACTCCCACTTAAGTATACGAGTTTTGTGTGTACCAGCAGAGCCATAACCAATGGTGCAGGCGGGCCGACGTCCTGGACAGCCAGCCCATTGCAGCCTTTATAGGGACGCAAGAAATTGAGTCACAAAGAATTTAAGCTATCTTACTAATGTGTTAATTACATTGCAATAATTGTACTTAGTATAATTTAGAGTTGTGTAAATTAAAGCTCGTGATAATCGTGATACTTCTGTGTTTCCTGAGAGGGTTTTCTGTTATCATACGTATTTATTTTTAGTGATTTTGACTAATTTTGGGATAAAATTTATTTCATTCGTCAGGGCTCTGGCGACCCAAATTAACGTCAACCGTGTGGAGTCGTAGAGACAGCAGCGAAACGACTGGGAACTAATTATTTTCCTTGTCTTACTTTGGAGTATTTTTAACCCAGGATCAAGCAATTATTTGTAGATTGATAGAGCCTATTTTGGTGCATTACGATGTGTTTCGCTGCTCGAACGACAAATATAGTCACAGATATTTATATAAGTACTTTCACGCAAGATTATTATAAAGAATAAACTAATCACAGGTTGGAATATGATAAACTACGAAAAAGTACTTTTTTAAACTAAAATTTTTCCAAACTAAATGACGCTATGCTTTTAACCTCTGAAAGCATACATTGAAGGTAAAAGTAGCACTCTTTATGATTCATTCGTTTTACAGAGGGAATCTATTACTTTTAGTGTAAATTTTTGCTGAGATGATCATTACATTTTTTTAAAGCTATACTTATATGATCAGGATGATAGTTTCATTTCCATGCAAAAATGTTGGAATGGGCGTAATTGCCCGGTCATATTCATCGAGGTTATAAATATGTAAAACCAATCCTTGGATGGAAGGCTATTGATAATCAAGTATATTATTAAAACTGACAGTCACGGTAGAAATTGATGGGCACAGAGACTAAGTATTTCTGCAATGAATGGCATAGCCTCCACGGAGCATCACATTAAAAACCGCAACACCTTACGTTAAAAAAAACAAGTTTTCAGCTATTCATACTAATACCTCCCTTCGTTCTGTCCAATGTGTCTAATCTTATCCTTCCCCTACCTGACTAATTAATATTAATTGTCCTCCCCTATCAGCCTTCAACATTTCATTTCCGCTCATATTGTCCGTCAGTCCTGTGGACTGGATATTTGTTACATCATCATTTTCTCTTCCTCAAACACTTGTTTTCTGTCTCTTGTGGCTCACATCAACTTTTACAATCTCATCCACACCTTAATCTCAGGGGTTTTTAACCTAACGCCACAAATCGGCATTTTCTCAAATATTGTCTTTATATATCTTTAGAAACTACTGTGTCGTAGAGATATAATAATGTTTTATATCGCCTCACTCGGGTGCAAATTGACGCTCGTCTCGTGGCCTCACTCACAGAGGTCTCTTTCGAAGGGCCAGCGACTCGATTCACATTTGCCGCTCGAGAGGAAGGAAGATTAGAGGTGCTGCCATCTCGGAAGCATGTGCTCAACAGGTGGGAAATGTGTTGGTGAGAGGGGAGGGAGGTGGGGGATAAGGGGGAGGGAGTTCATTCCCCCGTCGATTCCGGGGAAGCGGAAAAGATAGCCTGGATTATTGTGGCGTGGTCGAGGGAAGGGCCGGGAAGGGGAGGAGGGGCCCTCTACGCGAGGAATGCTGAGCAAAGCTATAACAGCAGATATAATGTCCCTTCTCCATTCGTGTTTGCTTCTCCAGTCATTAAAAGGTGTGCTTATTTCGAAGCTGCAGCCCCATTCAAGTTGTTTTAATATGCCATCAAAGTGCTTCGGTGGCTAGTTTTGCTGGGAGAGTAATTCTGAGTATTTGGTCGCGCTATATTTGCACTTTCCACGGGCTCAAATTAACTTAATTATGTTGTTTATCTATGGGTTATCAGACCAAATGTACGACAATTAGTTTGTATTTGTTGTGGTAAGTACTCGAAAAGGTGTTGAAATGTTTGCGTAAATACTTTTGGAATTAATACGATTAAAACTCTTGCGTGACTCCAGCGAATATTGTATGGAAAACATGATAATGGAAAATTTCAGAGGTTCTTTTTTGCATTTGGTAGCAAAAAAATGAAGGACGTTTCATTATTAATGAAAAATTATTTTAGATAATGATGACATTGTTTCACAAGAATTGTTTGGCAATAAAAAATAATCAAGTGACGCATAAAAACAATCTAAACCCCTGATAGTGGTTAAAATGCCCCTATGGAAATTCATTTGATTAAATCACATAAGAAACAAGTGATTTACAGAAAAAATAGAAATCTAATGTTTGCATCGACACTAGGAAACACTAGAACAATAAAAAACTATAATTCTTCAGATAGTTGGTCAAATAATTCTAAAAAATTTAAGCAAGTTATTTAGAGAAGTAAAACAAAAAATTTAGTTTTTAATTCTTTTATATCAACATATTTTAATTGTTTTATAATGGAATATAATTTTAGTTAACTATCTTACCATAGGGGAAAACTATATTAAAGCAGATTTTTTCTTATTAAAAATATCGAAGTAAAATTTTTGAAGTGGTTTCTGCCATCATAGTTCTGTTGTAAATACTGCAGAACACCAACATATACAAGACTCTTTCAATAGGTCCTAAAAATGCAAGTGATGGCTCATAGTATCGGAAAAGGTTTTTTTTTGTGGGACTAATCTTTTGCTAGACTGCTGTTAATGTTTCAGCTATATCCGTCATTTGGTATCATTTTTATCGTCAGTTGAAGCAACAAACATTTGTTCATTTAGAAAAACGAAAAGAAATGATGGCGCCTAAAAATATGATAAACAACTTTTTCTGTCAATTAAAAGTCCTTCTATCCGATTGCTTGATAGAATATTGTAGCAAGTCCAAATTAATTTAGTCTGAGAAATTTACTCTTGGATGACCAAGAGAGACCAAATTTGCAGTTTTGGTCTATCGACCTTACCTAGTTGGTCAGTGAATTAAGTCGATGATTTTACCGCAAGTGAGAGAGAATGAGTGGAGATACAATTATTGACTGTTTTTAGTGATTGACTGTGTTATAAGTTAATGATTTGTTGATTTATAAACAATTTTTCAATTTAGATCAAAAACTGGTTCTTTATGCTCGACCGCTTCATTCCTGATAGGGATTCATGACAATATCTTAGAAATGGTAGAACTAGGTCTGCGAATTGATCAAGCGCACATACGTGTTACTTCATAGAAGAAAATCAGCATCATCATTAGCAGCCTTTAATTATAAGATTGGTTCCACTCATTTGTGTACTCAATTGCTTTCCCGGCTTACTTCGATATGAATACATGCTCAAGTTTCTCTTGATTGAATTAATATTATAATAGATTTAATGAGAGGTTTCGTTTCGTAGACAGAAAAAAATGCTAAAATTCCCATGCCTTCTTCATCCTACAAATTAGAGAAAACTGCCTCAGAACAGCTATCAATATTGATGAAAGACTGAGAAAACGTTTTTGTGACCCCTTTTTCACGAGACTATTGGTCCAGAAACCTATGATTAGAGTTCTATTATTCGCTGCTCCTTCGGTCAGAGGGCTTTGGACTAGCCGGAATTCCATTTTTTCTCGCTATTTGACACATTACATCCTTCGCCTGTTTGAGATCTGTCTGTATCCACCCCAAATACCTTGAAAACACACAAAAACTTTGGCAATCAGCCCTCTCCTTCCACTTTCTGTCACTCTAAAGACTGCGTCTTACAAACTAACCCCTCCCCTTTCAATCCATCCTTACATCCCCAATCAATTCAGGTTCCCTCCGCTCTCCGATCTTCGCGCATCCTTTCTTTCCCTCTCCCCGGAGTCGGAATTGGTGGGGCGCACCGTAGGTTTCGGCAATTTAGACTCCTCTCCTCTTCCCTTCCCCGCTAATGCGTCGTCGGGAGTTTGGAGTCACAAAACCCAGAAGCGTAGAGGAACAATGCCCGGTGGAACAATCAACGTTTCGGCGTAATTACCCAACGAATGACGGTGCGTCGGGAGGGATGGAGAGGAAGTTAAACTTTCGTGGCATTCTCGGAATTGACAGTCTTAGGACGGAGCATCACAAAAATACTTGAAAAGTTAACCCCAATTCGATACGAAATGGCACCAATCTACAGTAATTGCATTTACCGCAATTATTCAGCCGCCTTAAATAAAAATACGTGGGTGCAAATCCCGAGTACTGGGTGAACTTCAATCTAACTTAAATTATTTTTCTTTAAGTCTAAATGAAAAGTTATAGGTTCATCTATGTGATATTTTTTTGAAGCTTGTTTAAAAATTGGCTTTCATATCAGTTTCATGTTTTGTGTTCATAGATAATTCCACCACATGGAGGATAATCCCAATACTCTTTACCCTAGGCAATAAATTTAAAAAAAATATATTACAGAGTGCATTTCTCTTCGTCCATTTTATAAAAGAAACATTTGAAGAGTTTATTCAAAGATTAAATCATGAATAAATGTGATGTGTTTATATATATATTATATATGTATGTATACATATATATACATAATGCTCGTATTAAGCTACAAAAAAGATCAGACTAATCTATCATTCAGATAATCGTTTCTATCAAAATTCAAACAAGGCATAATGGAATTCATTAGACGTTAAAATTACGTGATAGGTAGATAATAATACGAGAGAGTTCTCGAATTTCTTAAGCCCTTTCGGCTAATTCGAAACTGCTACGGTTTTAATGATAATGAAGTCTAATGCTTGAAATTTAAAGCCCCATGAGAAGGGAAGCAAACGATGAGACGCAAATATTTAAGGACTACGAGCTTCACTTACACTTCCAGGGAGATTTGGCTCTTGCTATGTGAACCCTTTCCTATTAAGTCTAATTCGGGACGGAAAGTCCTTGTTTACGATTTAAAAGCGGATTCAACAGTTTATCGAGAAGAGATCTCGGTGAATCTCACTGTGCTCCTCTCTTTCTCACTCCAATACCAGATTTGTGGAGCAGCGCTTTGTGGTTGATTAATGGACCGAAGATATGCGAAATTTTCTTCATTTATGCCGAGCAGATTAGTCAGCAATGGCATAGAAGTGATGATGGCAACGGAAATATATTGGAAATGAGTCATACACTTCAAATTATGTAACATATAATTGTAACTGCTTAGAGTAAGAATTAAAATATGATTGCTATATATTTTGAATTATTTTAGCATTAAATCACATGATGGTTTTTGCAAAAACGTAATCTATTACCCTTCCATAAAATAAAAAATGATGATTTTTGTGGCAGATACGATCCTGAACTCGAGAAAGTGGAAAATTTAATCTCCAAAGAAAATGAGAGATACTATCTCTTGCGCACTATGCTTGTATTATTCAACAAAGGAGAGACTAATGAAATGATACCGTTCCCTCTTAAGTGTAGACTGAAAATTAAATCAATGTCTTTTTCAAGTTACTGTGAATGTTACGGAGCCCACCACGCGAAATATATTAATTTTCGCATGAATGGAATTTGAGGCTATTTATTCTTGCTAAAATTAAAACATGGCCAATTTAAAGCTAATATTCTTAAATATTTTTCATAGTAAATTGTTTAAAATAAGAAATTTACCCACCCAAAGGGACAATAATGTTTTAATGCTTTTGGTTTGTTCAAAATGAGTACAATTAACATTCACTCCAGTGACAACGGTAACGAAAAGAAATCTTAAAGGCATTCATTGAAATATAGCCTCTTTATGCTCATCTATTCCATGTGTTTTCACCAAGAAGGAGCAGTGAATTTTTCAGAGAGTGCCAAGTACGCCCTATGACTTCCAAAATAATTGAAGGGCGTTCTAGAGGAAGAATAAGGGCCCTCCTTCCCCTTCGGCTGACGAAAGGGAAAGAAATTCGGCGTGGATGGGTACGGGTCCAGTCCCACCTTCGACCTTTCCCCGACAGATAGCAGCACCCTTGGTGTTTATGACGATATCGCCCGTAAAATAAGGGTTCCATGCCGTACATTTTGGTTTCAGCGGAGTAAAAGGATGTCGGCAGGGAGGGGGACGGGATGCCGTTTTAGAAGGGGCGAGGGTTGGTTCGGGGAGAGGAATGGCGTCCGCCCGGGATCTTGTGGTGGAATAAGGAGAGGCATAAAGACAATATTGAGGGTGGTGAAGAGAGGGGGGACGGGAAAAGGGATCTCGCCCCAAAGACGGTCTGAAAAGGGGTTCTCAAAGGAGGTCCCTAGTGCCTTGCAAAGGAGCGGAGATGGGTGTAAGTAAAGGGAAGAGAGAAGAAAGTGGGAGAGGGATCTTACCTTTGATTCCGAAACACCAAAAACACGGTCAATATTAAAAAAATGTCAAAATCACTGTGGAATTAATTTAATTTGAAAGTTTCATCCCTCTTAATGAACTTAATATTTCTCAGAGAAGATGTACGCATATACTTAGAAATATTTAAACAGAAATCATTGTCTAACAATTGAAAGCTAAAAAGGATTTATTTAAAATTGATTAAGCTTTTCCCAAGTCATTTCGTATGCTAAATTCATCAAATATTTCCCTTGATTTGTGATTCTAGTTTTAACACGCTCTAGACGTATGTATTTACTACCTTTGTTTATTTTATTTATGCTATTTTACCCTATGTTTTGCCTACTTATTTGGCTTTAGATCGTTGTCATGGAATTGTCTAGTGGATTTTCTCTTTCAGAATGACTACTGTTTCAATGTGCTTTAATTAATTGCTATCTTCTTTGTCATATAATGAGTGCCCTGATGGTCATTTAGCCTTACACATACCTGTTTACACTTCTCTATTCTTCATGGAATATATCCATTTGATCGTATGTTCACAGAAATTTAATATTAACTAAATGTAATATGCAATAAAATAAATAAATGAGTGTTTCCCGAATTTATTTTTTATATTCACCAATTTTATCCTATAAGCTTATGTCCAGAGGTATTCTTACCTATGCTAAGCGAATTTAGCTAAAAAAACTAATATAAAGAGTTTGAGACCATGAAATGTCTTGCGGCTCCTCACATCACATCAACGGACTACGGAAGTGCCTCAGAGGAGCTCTGTTTAAAGTTACTTATCCTAAGACCAAATGGAAATTGTTTTTTATCGATTTCCAATCGATCATATGAATTCCGTGTCTAAAGGGTTACTTTAACAAAATGGCGTAATATTGCCTAAACGCCCTATTTGTCTCTCAAAGAGGAACAATTTGGCAGTGAATCCGTCAAAATTATCCAATAAAATACAATATGGCATTTCCCATTTGATAAACCAACAAAATTAAACTTTTCTTTTCACTATAAAACAATATTCACAATAGTTGGCTTAAGGATTCTAACTTAACGTATCATATAATTTTAATATCCCAAAATATCAATATATTATTATTAGGTAATCTACCGGTTAAGGTAGGTTTTTGGATGGACACAACTATCAAATAAATATTTTGTGACTCCATACAAAACAAAATCCAGCAACCTACTCTACATCAGGTCCCTCTTCATCTCTGTGTACTCTTTCCTCCTTTCATCCCGTCCAACATCCCGATCCTGCTCCTGCCTTTTCCTCGTAGCAACGTTTAACTATTTTTTTTGTCGATATATTTTCCCTCTCTAAAAATTGTGAAGTTCAATCTGATCGATCGAAGACTATTTTGGTCGTATTATTACGTTTAATTATTAGATTATCTCCGTATTATTTATTCAATATTTGAATAAATAATAAGAAGAGAATCTCCAAACTCCATTCTTTGTTTTAACGCAGGAAAATAATAGCTCCTAGACTTCTTGCTTGAATATATGAGATACCATGATTCACTCGCGTAAAAACCACTTTGGAGAGCGCCTTAGTCTGGAACAACCGATGCGTGCGTCCTATTTCCAGCGGCTTGTAGCTCTTGCACGTCCAGGTGCCTGCACATTCGGTTCTCTGGGTAGATAGTGTAGCTCAACGAAGGCTGACGAGATCGAGAGGATCCGGGAGAGTAGGTATTGAGCGACGCCGAATGAGAGGGCCTAAAGTGCGACAGAGCGTAGGCATGCGTGTGTAAGCGTGCTTGCGCGGCAGATGAAGCGGGAGAGACAAAAGTAGATTTGTGGAATGAGGGAAGGAGATGACGTTAATGCGGACTTGGAGTTTTATTCCTCGACTCCTCATAATACTAGTGATGCCAAGTTATTTATTTATTAATGCCAGTTTTATTTAAATTATTTCTCACCAACTAAATGAAAAGGTATCTTGCACATCAACTAATGCATCATTTAACAAATTCGTTGCTAAACGAGATAACTGTTAATTCTTAAAAATAAGAGCTATAGGTAGAGTCAAACCAAAAATGAGACCTTTATTGGGGAAATGGCATAGTTTGGCAGCAGTAGAACTCCACCAGTAATGAGACCATAAAATCGGACAGGTATTTTTATATTTCGTACAAATGGTAGATCGGGAAGGTACTTTCTTCATATATCACACCAGTTCATAATCAAAATTCATGAAATAAGATGACATAACGGTTTTGAGTGGGAGGAGTAAAGCTTTCTCCCATTCACTGCGAACGAAAGAATACGAAATTCTAGGATCAGTGACTCGGTGCCTTGATGAAATAAAAAAGCATACATACATATATAATATTCATGCATAAATCAAAATAATGTAAAAATATTAAAAGAACATAAATTAGTTGCACACATTTATGGCTCAGTAAAATAAAAAAAAATAATTATCCAACAATAATTTTCAATGTCTTGCTGTTGTTTGTGAATCATAAGAAGGTGGAAAATACTCATGTTAGCGAAACTAACTATCATGTGTTTTCTGATTACATATTCTGGCTCGTAATTTTGACTTTTTCCAGTTAGTTGATTTATTTATTTAGAAAATATGCATATTATCAGCAATGTGGGAGACCATTGAAGGACTAAAAGTATAGTTTTTTAGAATTTATTTATTTCAGCTCATGCGCCTCTACTTTTTCGATATTTTGAGTAAATATGGATTTTTTCCATCGTCTTGGATCTGAGTAAATAATTACATGATTTAAAAAATATGCAAAGCGTGTTCAGAAAATAAAGGTAAATTTTAAATTTCGCGGATTTGGAGAGTTCGATTTTCAATTTTTTGTATTTTGGTATACATACCCCTAAAGTATGATAAATATTTTCAGCTGTGTTCATTGTTTACTTTTTCTGAAGCGGCCGCTCAGGTTAGAAGTATTTTTATGAGCTCGGTGGTTTTAGGTAAAAAAAATGTATAAAAGAATTTGTATGAAAATTTTGCGAAAAAAATGAAATAAAGTGTAACAAAGATTGTGAAATGTTAACAAAGGCCTATTATGATTCGGTTATAAGTAAAATAAGAGTTTATGAGTGGTGTAGGCGTTTCTAAGATGGCCGTGAAAACTTTGAAGATGACAAACGCTTATAATAGATATTTTACAATAGATTTGCAGTATTTAAAATGCTTGGATAGATATTTTCGTGGTTTAATGAAGGATTTGAAAGAAAAAACTGAGCACTTCGCCATTGCGGTTTGTAATAAAATTCTTAAATAATGCAAGTGCAAGTACACGTACATGTATATGGGGATATATATTAGAAAAATGTAAAAATTTTCTTGAACCTCGATTTGATGCACTTTCTTCAGACTAAGTAAAATGACAAATTGAATAAAAGACCGCATCAAAACATGAGGAGATATGTTTCAAACCTGAAAGCCTGGAGATATTTCAATCACACTGAGCAAATCAAAATCTAAAATAAAGAGAGAATGGATAAATTGAAATCATAACATGCAACACAACGCAACAATTGCAAAGTGTAGAAATCATTTGTCTTGACCGGGATTCGAACCCCGACTCATCAAGTCAATGATCAACATGGCATCGAAAAGAACGTTTTTTATACTATTCACGATAAACTTCCCTCGATTGTTTTTCTATTATATTAAAATAAATAATTTTACTCAATAATTAATAAAAGCTTCAATTATTATTACAATGTAGTTCTTTGTATGCTTTGTTTTGATGTGATTTCAAGTTGGAATAATTATTATAACCCGATGATGCCCTTGGATGCATATAATTCTCTTAAATTTTAATCAACGCGAGTGCTGATACTATAGCTCTGCAAACGACCGGAGAGAAAAAGAAAGTAGCTGGAAAATTCCAAGAGGAGTGACTCAAGGTGACAGTGTGACTCTATTTCTCGCGTGGGATGCATTTAGGGTAATATCTCCTTGAAGTGGCATTATTATCAATTTTCCAGGTCAGAGATAGAAGGTAATGGGCGAAATGGCAATTCTTTCGAGCTTTTTCCTGCCTACCGAATGACCTACTTCTCCAAAAACACACATGAATACCATGAGGCTTTTAAAAACAGCATCCGATTTATTTACGAAGGTCGTTGTGGAGAAGTGCGGATTAGATGCGGGAATTAAAAAAAAATAACGCTTTTGCCAAGGGTGAAATTAAACTTTCACCCTGGAGAAATCAAACACAAAACTCTCGAAACAAAAAAGAATTCCTACAATCGCTTTTTTTACGGGGCGATGGAATTCAAAGAAATGTGTTGAAGTATGTTTCACAAGAGATTTCGAAGAGCTAATGAAGGTGGTGGAGGCAATTCATGACGAAATAGGATGGCGAGCATTGGGATGAGAATAATTTTTACGAGAAGCAAATTCCATTAATATGCGACAGGGGAGGTTTGTCTGGTCATTTTCCACCCCTTGAGTGCGCCCCTCAAATATCCAGCTCGGACGATTTCCCGGACTGCCTTAGTACGACCCTTGCTATTTGACGCTGACAGGGCGTATGAGTTTGCACATTTGGTGAGGAGAGAGGGGAAGATAGTAAAGGGAAAGATGGAGAGGGCTAGTGATGTGAAGACAGTTTTAATGAAGTCCAAAGGCGAAAGTCATTACTTCCTGATGTTAGGAAACAAAAAAATATAGCAATAAAGAGCGGTAACCAATTCACTTGACAACGCCTCTTTCTAACCTTTTCGGGTGGACTTATTCGATATTCTGAGTCGGTGTAAAAGTTTTCAAAATACGCCATGTGCAAATGATTGGGTAATTAAATTAGTTCAAATTCACTACATTAATTTTTGGAACGTCGATCTTAGAAAATTGTTACAATAAGCTAACGTCTCGGGTTTAAGCTATTATTATACACACATTACTTACTCTATTATCCCTAATTTTTTTTTTAATTTCCAGTTAGGTGTTCTAAAGGTAAATTTATTTTGAAAAGCCATTAAATTAATACTTGATTTTAAGGAATAGTTTTTGCCATCAGTATTTCACAATTATTAACGGCCAAAACCGATAGTGGAAGAGAGAACGTAAAAATGTTGGTTGAAATATATGGAACATTAAATTTTTTTGAGAATCAAACACATGGACTCAAGAATGGTAGGGAATAGAAAGAGTTAAATGCCAAAAATTGTAGACTTGTATTTTTTTTAATTTTTCAAGAAATTTCCATGGAAATGATTAAAGATTTTCAAAATTTTTATATAATTTTATACCCTTTTAGATATATATATTTTTTATGGTATAAGTGAGTACATTAAATAGCCAATTAAAAGCCATAGAAAATACATGGTCTGTTACTTTATTGCCAGAAATATTCACAGAGAGTCAAACGTATGGCTAAGTCTTTAAGGCAGTCTAATTGCATTACCAAACTATAAATGTCGTGTCTAATAGATGAGTAGGGGCAACTACTAAAAGCTGTTTTATAGGACGCTGATGATAGACGCAAGCTACTGAAGGCGGTACACATGCCCTTGGCCTCTTTTTACCGGAGTTTAATGATGGCAAAAAATGGTGGATAGTATACGTACTTATATACAAACAATGGTATGACAAAAGAGAATGATGATTTGAAAAATAATATATTCCTAAAAAATTGAAATCCAAAAATTATCTTGATAGCAGTGATATTTCACATTAGTGGAGCTAGGGATTAGCTAAAAGTAAGCAGGTAATCTGAATCGGCTGATTTGTTGGAACGTGTCTTTTGTAAATCGGACTCAGAGAAGGTCTCTGTTAATTATTACTAAAAGCCTAAAAAGCTAATAAAAAATACATAGTACTAAACTACTAGCTCTCGTGGTTATTTTAATCCTAAAACACTCCAGGAAAGCAACTCATAAATGGTATAAATGGAATAATTCGAACCATCGTCAGCATCTTCACTATCGCCTAAGAAGGAATTTGGTCTGAAATATCAATTTTTTGGATAAAATCAACTTCCAATTACAGAGTTTCTTGTTCGAACACGGATGGCTCTAAATGTAGACGGAAATTTGCAAAGAAAATGATAGAGGGAAAAGTAATACCCGCTATAAACATAGCCAGGGGCAAAGACATAAGGAGGAAGTTCTTAAAAGGAAAATGAATCCAGAGCATGTTTGATAATGCTATATCATACGATTTATATCCAAAGTAATGTACATATCATCAAATATATTTGAAAATTAATTGATTTTCTTCAGTTTGTGATTGAAATTTTCACGATGAAGATTAGTAATAATATTTTATCAGAATTTGCAGAACTAATTATAAATTGTGAGACACGAATTGGTGTAAGTATATTGATGTGAATGATTTTTTCAATTTATATATTGATTACATTTAGGTTTACCCAACTTTTGTAAAATTCAATTTGTTTGAATTAGAATCCGTAACGTCATCTCAAATGATAGTTGGAGCAAGCATACCGTTCGGAAAGCATAACATCTCGTAATAACCACAGAAGAGCTATTGTAGTGTAAAAGGCAAGAGCATTCGAAAAAACATCATTAGCAAGATAAAAGATGGTTACGGTTTTTCAAAGTATTTTATCTTAATTCATGAAACACGGGCGCAAAATTCAAGATTTATGGATTTCATTTTTCGAAAAAATTGTCTGATTAGGGACAGTTGTTTCCTGGGGAGATTATGGAGAACGCGTTTTGGCTGACGTTTAATATCTTGCATCAGCGACAGGGAGCACGCGAGAGGTCTCAATTATTAGTATTACCCTGGATACGAAGGGAGAGGAAAATGGTAGCTTCCAAACACCTCTCCCAGGGAGAAATAATGTTTGTTTTTACAGAGGAAAACATTTTTTGAAAAGGTCCAAAAGAAGTAATTTTAATTGTATAAGCTCTATTTTTAATACCAATGGACAGGTTTTTTACCATTTAGCATAAAGTTAAACGATGCAATGCATAAATCACAGCGTTATTAACAATGCGTGGAACACGGAGGAATACGTACGTAGACCAACGGAGGAATTCATTTCTTTTTTAATTTTACGGCTATTCACAATCAATCAGCCCCTACAATTGCTCGATAAACATTACATTTAAGAAATAAATCTTAGAGAACCGTCTTCGACTAAATTTTACATGAAAGGAGAAACTCTAAAATAGAAAATTGTTTGGATTTTATTTAATATATATTTTATCTTGGGAAAAAATAATATTTTGCTCAAAATCTACCACGTGGGAATATTTTGAATTTAGACAAACTTTGTTGGTTAACTGTCTTTTGTCTATATTTTTAATCCTAAGCTGCTCTCCTAATTTTGATTTAAAATTATTATATTTTTCAGCATGAAAACTTAAAATCCAATACATATCTTTTGTGTGAGGCATAAAAAAGAGACCATATTTCTCAATAGGTAATATTAAAAAAAGAGAAGAAGACGATGAAGACCCTTTCAACTTGATACATTAAAATTATGGGAGGATTTATATCTTTTTGAACCTCAAATTAGGATTGTTATGGTTTAAAAAATGTGTAGAAGTTAGGGATCAGAGATGAAACGAAAATGTTCTCTCATATTTTAGAAAAATACCCTTAAATATCTTGTGAATGCATTTCTATTTTATGAAAACCGTAAGAGATAGAAAAGAACATTTTTTAATAACTATAGTTATAAAGTTGAGTTCAATAAAAAATTTCATTTCATTTCGAACAGAAGCTCCAATCTGAAACTGCCATACGCGAGAGCATTGATGTTTTAATACAAGAAGCGGGACACCCGTGATTACTACTTAAAATAAATCCTTTATTAGATCTCCTGTTCAGTTGAAAATGTTCATGATAAAATAAACATGAATACAGTGGCCTTTGGCCTTCCATAATATCATTACCGTAGATGCCTAAATGGCATAAGTGAATCACAAAGGCGGGCAAATTGAGAGCAGCACGGGTGGAGGAAAATGTTGCCGTCACGCTATTGATAATTTTGAAAGGGTTCAGAATGCGAGGAGGACCGAATTTCGGGGGTGCAGAGAAGAGGGCTCGTGCGATAGTTCTGTAAGAGGACGGCAGGGGGAGAAAGAGGGTAGGGAGCTAAGAGGAAGGGGTGGGGTCTCGGACGTAAACCTAGAGGTAGTTAACGAAGAGGGAATTTTCTTATGGTTTCTGGTTTCGTGGCCCTGGTGGAGGTGGGCGTATGGGGAGAACTCTTAACCGCTGACCGAGGACACATCAACTCAGCAGGGCCACGGTAAGGCCAACAAACGACCATTCACAGCCGTTTTCCCCACCTTGTCTCCCTCACTCCCCCGTCTCTCACAAGAATCATTCTCCCCTCAGCGGTAACCTTTCTATTCAACCACCACCCTGAGATTTATCCTTGTTCACCTTCCTCCAGCACCCGACCTTAATGCCCCTGAATACGCGCTCAACCGCGTGTGTGTCCCTTTCTAACTACAATTTATATCCTGTCTACCATTTCATCGGTCGGAAATGTTCTAGGAATCTACTTTTCTTCTAGTTTTTGTTCTCTTACGATTCATTATTCCCCTTAAAAAATTTAAAAAGATTATTGAAAAGCTAATTATCACTTTTAATAAAGCGTAAGACATTCAGTATCATCTTCACCTTTGCAGCTCACTTATAATTACAATCATCAGTATTTAAATTCTAGGATTAGTTTACTGCAATCAAACTCTATTCAATGACAATTTCCTCAATCCTTGATACCTTCTCTGTTTTACGTCCTTTTTAATTTGCCCTATGTAGATGTCTCTTGGTCTTCCTCGTGAAATCTTTCCTTCTATTATATTCGTAATCAATCCATTATGCCTCAGTGCGTGTCCAATTTATATATTTATTCTTTGCCTTAGAGTTCTCCACATGGTCCTATTCTCTTCTGCTCTTCTATATACTTCCTCATTCCTTACGTTTTCTGTCCATTTAATTTTCAACATTCTCTTCCAGCACCATGTTTCAAAGGCTTCTATTCTTCGCTGGTCCACTTTTCCAATGTTCCAAGTCTCGGAACCATAGAGCGCTAGCTCCACATGAAAGTCTTGACAAATTGGTTTCTTGTTTCCAGTCTTAGGTTCTTTGAACATAGTAACTGCCTCTTCTTCATGAATGCGTTTTTATTTTCGGTTATTCTACGCTTGATGCCGGTAAAAATTCCTCCATCTAATGTTATGCTGATGCTCAGATAGATAAAGAATTCTATTTACTCTAGTTTCACCCATTTTCATACCAGTATTCAGCTTCTCTCTTCCGCACACAAGGATTTTAATTTTCTTCTTGTTGTTGTTCATATTGTATTCCTCCAGTACTTGGGTCATAGAACTTAGAGCTCCTTGCAGGTCCCCTCGCGTTTCCATTTTTCACTTGCATTGCCCTATCCTGATTCTTGTACAGGATATGAATAATCATAATTATTTTATTATAATTTATTATAATTATATAAATATGCAACAACAGAATAGTTATAATTATTCTGTCGTTGCAGTCCAAACAAAGCGCTTCAAGTATGTTGAACACCTTGTTCCATTCGACGTTGTCGAAGTCCATGGAATGGCACATATAATGGAATATTTACGTGTCTCATTTTTTCGGTCAGAACTCTCAAGCTGAGAGTTGTAACTCTTGCTCCTCGGTTTTTTCTGAATCCGAATAAGTCTTCTGCGAGGTTTCCTTTTATTCTTCGGTTAATTATTAGAGTAAGGATTTTTGATGCTTGAGGCACCAGACTCATGTTCTGTGTTCTTTGCATTTATCCGTGTTCGGTTTCTTTGGTATTGCAATCAATCTACTCTTCTCGAAGTTTTCTGGTATCTTGACGCTGTCGTATCTCTCTTTGATGGTTCCATAGAAGGCATCCACTGCTTTGACCCCGAGTGCTTTGATTATTTCAACGTATATTTCGTCAAATTCTGGTGCCTTATTGTTTCTAAAGTCTGCCGCGGCTCTCTTGAATTTGCTTCTTAATGTCTGTGGACCCCACTCGTTTTTATCTACTGTATCATGTTTCCATCTTTAATTAAACCATACTTTAGTGGTTTGGGAGCTATAGAGAGTACTTCAATGTATCATTTCCATCTATTCCCAATTTATTCATCATCTATTAGTATTTTTCAATTAGCGACTCGGACGTTTAGCAATTTTGTTTTTCTCTCTCTGAATAGCCTTTACACTAGTTTATAAACCATCCCGCTATTTCCCTTTTTTATATTTTCATTAATTTCCTCGCAGCAGCTTTCTATCCATTATTCCTTTGATTTCTTGCACTCTCGTACGACCTGGTTCCGCAACTTCTTATAGAGATCTTCTGCAGTCTCATTTCTTGAAGTCTTGTATTTTCTTCTTTCGTTCATGAAACCTCTTATTTGAGCTGTAATTCATAGATTTTTAGATATTTCAACCTTATGCACAAGTAGCTAAATTACAGTGCCTATGCACAAATACGGATTTGGTAATTTTATTCTTTATTTCTTTCAATCGACCCTACGTGCTGGTATTTTCATTATTTTCTTCTACTTCCCTTTCGATGGTCGTGCTGAACTTTTTCCTTGCGCTCTTTTCTTTCAATATCTTTGCGTTCCATCTGGCTTGATGTGTCTCTTTCTTCATCTCCTTGTATTGCAGTCTGCTGTCACTCCCTCCGAGATCCGATCCCCTGTCCGAAGAACTGATTGGGGGATTAGTTTACCTCCGGAATATTTTACCGGGTGGAAAGACATCTTGCCATATTTGAATGCAAGACTGCATATTCTAGGGAGAATCGCAGTACTGCGTCCGATACCAACCCGCAGTGGCAGCTGTTGCCGGGATGACTCACTCGGTCTGCGCCAACAGTGCATTGCTGTTGGTACTGCTGCCTTTCACCAAGGGTTCATGGACTATTTTTTTAACTTATTTTCACCTTGCACTATTGTTTCACTTTTTTCTCGTTGCCTCATTCCGAATACCATTATGGTATTTTTTCTGTTTGTTTATTATCTTCTTTTTGAAAGACCATTAACAATTCATTTCTAAATTGAAAAAATTTATCTACTCCCGTCCCTGTATTTCGTGATATAAATTTATTTTTCTGTTTGAAGTGCATTACGAGTAAGTGTTACACGAGGCATTATATTTTCATTTCTTCTCATAAAACTTATTTTCACTTGAAACAGGACCGTAAAGTTAGTCGTAACTAGGAAGTTCAATTAATGACCAAAGCATTTCATTTTATATCTTTTCAAAACCATGAATATCTTCTTATATGACCAAGCTGTGAAATTTTGTTAACTCTAGAACTGTATCAGAGATGAAATAGCAAATTATACATTTGTTAAACCTCTGAATATGATAAAATCAACAGGGTAAGATACATTTAAGTTGTCAACTCATAACTACAGTCACTATTTATAAAATCGACCTACGGAGATTATAATTAAAACAGAGGTAAATTAGGGGTTGGTAGCAATGTCTGCAAAGCAAAATCTGTTCGTTATTTTTCCTGAAAGATTTTTGGCTCCATTTTTCTAGAGCGTGGAATTAGATTATTCTATTTCGTGCCTTTCATGTCTCACTCTGTCACTCCTAAACTTGAGCTTCCTCCCTTTCTCCCCCTAATGGATGAAACAAATATCCAGTAGGCATCAATCAATTGACTCCGGAGTGGCTTCTACACGTTCGAGGATGTTGTGGAACGTCTTTGTCTTTGAGTTTCTCACTCTTCACTGTCAATATCGCGAACGAGAAGTAATTCTGTATACATGCTAAAAAAAGTCACATTTTACAATGGCAACTTTATCAAATGACATTCTGGATGTAATTTACAAGGATAAAAGCAGTAAGTTCTCTGATATTGGACTTACAAACAAAACAGAACTAATAGAAATGAGAAAAAGAGAGATTAGTGGAAAATATGATTTTATCGCTTTTGCCATTCGAATTTGTCATTATTCTACTTAGTAATTTGTAAACTTATTATATACAATTCATATTTGTTGAAAGAATTTCTTATTATTCAGGGTGGAAGCAAAATTACTGAGAATTTTGATTGAGCATGAAGCCATATGGCTTGGATTATAATCATGGCTTGGATAATAATTATCTATGGACGAAAATTTGGACAGTGATGGTCACATGATAGTATGATGGTGATAATTGAGTCATGTATAAGTATACGAGGTTAATAATGTTGTGAATGCCAGAGCAGAAATTTTATAGAAGCAATTAAATGTTAGATTTTATAAATAAAAAACTCCTGTCTGTGGCGAACAGATCTTAACAATAAATTCAGGTATAAGTTTCAAATTTTAAATGATTAAATATCAGAAATCACGACACATTAATAAAATAAAATAGCAATTCCGAAAATGTTATTGAATAATTTATTGCTCTTTTCAATTAAATAAAGTGAGTAAATATGCATATTTATTTTTATGAATGCGGTTTCATTCATTTATAACTTGTATAGTCCTATGGGACTTGGAAACCTTTGTGTACTGCGGTTCATCACGCATGAATTAATAACACGAATAATTAGTCATATTTATTAAAAATATTATTTAAAGTGTAATTCGTTTTTTCTTATATCATAAAAATTGATTTTGATCATTTTATTTTTATCGATTAAAGGCGATTTATGATTATCGATAATAAAAGACATTAGTGAAAGGAAATATTAAGATTATGAATTATCATTAACATAAATTATTTTCAAAAAATCACCTAAAGACCGAATTACGAGTAAAAGAAGGGAAGGAACGAGTGATTATGCAAATATTAAAGTTACATTTCGGATGAAATCTTCTGCCAGGTTAGTTTAATAGACTCTGTCTCCGATCAATAGTAAGAATGTCGCAGGTGGTCCCGCTTCGGGCAAGGATGAAAAAGAGCACGATATTCATTCAAACTTTACGAAAGCTAATTTTAATCCAAATTTAGCTGGATACTGAAAAAATACGGTAAAGTTTGACAGATGGCAACAAAATATACTTGCAAGATCTCTCGCGACATTAATGAATGAATTGATAAAAGAAGGAAAAGCATGTGTTTTTAGGTAGCTCCAAGCAGTTTCTGAATTTATAGGAATTTAATTAGTTCTCAAATTAGCTTGGCAGCATACTTAATTTCCAAGTTTTCTCTAAAAACTATAATGTATAATACGTTACAGGTTTAGCAATAAAAATATGCATCCACATGTTCAGAAGGGAACACTTTTTACATGTGGGTTTAAAGATCAAAAGTGAGTAGCTATCCTGAAATTCATCTTATTATTGGAAGCAGATATTTTACATTGTTACCGGGCCTAAATTACTAGCAAAAACTACGTCGGGAGAATCGTTGCCTCATTTGAACGAGGAATCAGTGAACCTTTTCAAACATCAAATAATTATTTCTAAATATAAGTTGATGGTGTTGCAAATTTATTTAAAAACCGAAAAGAGGAGGTAAGAAGATAAACTATTTAGAGAAAAAACGGGCTTATTGAGTAAATATTTGCTTTAAACGTTAGCATTCTTCCTGATTATCCTATATAAGTGTTTAATTTTTTGGTACATTGGATTGACGAAATCAACCACTTATAAATTTAGTTCGTTATAATAATAAAGAATGTACAGTTGAAATACTGGCACAGAATTTAAATGTGATTTATTCACAATCATACTATAAATGACTATTAAACTTAAGTGTTAAATAACTAGAGACTTCAGTGAGGGAATTTCATAACTTACAATAAAGAAGCATCCCTTTGAGTATCGTCTGCACTCTGAGATTTCATTCAGATGATCTGCAAATAGCTGTCCATCCAATGTGATGTCATAGCTGACGCCATAGTGCATGTCCACAAACTCCACCTGCCGTCAGGGAAAAAGAACATAAATACTAAAATAAGTTGTATATGGAAAGTTTGGATTTATATTTTTAAAAACAATGAAAACAATATTTCATGCAATTTTAAGAAATAATATGAGCTTCGATATTAAAAAAGAGTTGCAGTAAAAAGGAAGTTAGTATCCAAAATGTACAATTCACAGATATTTAATTTCCAGAAAATAAGGTATATTATTCACTTAATCTGAAAAGTTCTCTTGAAAGAAAAAGGGAAAATTAGATATTTTTAGATATTTCAGATGAAGGTAAGTATTTTATGAATATCCTTATTCTTAAGTTTATAACAATTGGATCAGAATTTTCAAGACAAAAACATGGACGTTCCAGTGTAGCTCTTTACAAAAAAGAAAATAAATTAAAATAAAAAGATATATGAAAAATAGTACATTGGCAATTAATATAATTCTTAATTGAGAGCCCTATTCCCGCGCGAGTCCTGTGCAGCCAGAATAGACTGAACGGCGCCTTATCTGGTACGTAAATTTCCTCACTGGTTAACTTTTAAACTGTCACAAGTTTACCAGTGAGTATTTTGGTTGAATTTAAGAGGGCATATTTCTTCATCTTTGAATAGAGAGAGTAAAAATAATATAAAATATAAGAGAGAATATAAAATTAAAAGAACGCCGCACTATCAGTCACATTTTGATATAACTGTAGGTCATCCAAAAGAAATGTTTGCCTACGAAATATTTACTGGAAAGGTATACGCCGAAAAATGATGAAAATAGATCAAACTTTTTCTATGAATTGTAAAGTTCCTCTATTTCATCGCAAGATGGAATATTGTAAAAATTCCAAATTATTTTAGTATGAGAAATTTATCCTCCCATGGCCGAGAGAAGACAAATTCAAGATTTGGTTTTATCTAAATTAATTTCAACTAAAATGTTTTTCCAGCAAATGAAAGAAAAAGGGTAGAGATAAAATTATTGACAGTTTTTTTAATGATTGACTACAGTATAAGATCTTATCAGTATTTATAAATAATGATTACTTACAAAAAACTGACGGCGCCAATACTGGCAGGAAAAACGTAAATTCTTTAGGCTTGATGGTGGATTGATAGTAATATTTTAGAAATGGAGATATCAGGCTTCAGCCAAATCAAACAAACTCTATGGATAGATTTCTCGGCTACATTTGCTCTAAATTAATTATTATTATATTTCAGATATGACAGTTTTTACATGTTATTTCCCTGTAACGTTCTTTTTACCGCAAATTCATTAGCTCCATGCAGTCATTTTAATCATTTTCCTGATCCCTGCCTAACCCAACTTTGATGATCTAATCACAAACAAATATAAACAGGCCTTTTAATTTATTCACGGCATGTTCTAGAAATTACTAGATGTTTTTGCGCGTCATTTTTAATTTGCATACACTAATGCATTTCATCCGTTGGAATGTGAAAGCAAAACTTTAACAGTTATTAAATCAATCGCCTTGATCAGAGTTTCCATTACTTGACGTCTGAACCTAAATATTTAGCTAATTAAGTTATCGAGGCGTCCTTAACATGGTAACGTTTATTTTTAAAACCACCACTCTGATAGAAAATCACCCAAATAAGTTACCGTTCTTGCAGTCAATTACTCAAATATATGTATAGTCATTAACGTAATCGTCTAGAGAGAAAATGTAAGAATAAAGACCATATCGGTTAACGTGAATTCGTATTTGTAAAATCCTCGCAATACGGTTCATTTAAATGGATGAGTGTTTAATAAATACTGCCTTGGTATATGTCGCAGTAATTTGAATTTAAGCTGGAATTAATCTGCGTAGTATTCAAAAGAGAGCATGATGCCTTTGGGACAGCCTTGAGGAGGAATCCTTTTAACTGAACTCAGAATTGTCTTTTTGTTTTTCTTCTTGTTCAGAATCTTTTTGTTTCACTTCAAAACTACTAGTCTTTTTGACTGACCATTCCCATGACAAATATGTCCTTAACGCACTCATCCCTGAATGAGTGACCATCCGTAGTTTCTTACGTTTCATCAATGAAACATTTCTTTACCCATAATCAAAGATGATTCGACATAAGAGACACTTGCGCATGCAGAAGTCTTTATACTTGCATGGGTTTTTATTTGCTACCAAACTCTTGCATCGTTAAATAGACAATTAAAGTTGTACTTATGTATTAATTTAAAAAATTACGGTTTATTTACATTGATATGACACATGATTTAAGGCCTTCATAAATCAGAATTCGAAAATTTCAAAAATAATAACTTGCGAAATTTTAAAAATAAATAGAAATGAAAATTATTGGGATTTGAATAGTCCTAACAAGCAAAAACTAAATTACTGGCTTGATACCATACCAAAAGGTTATCGAAATCCCAATATGATGGACCACCATAGACGTGCGATTAGCCAAAATATTATGAAACATATAAAACATAATATAGAACAGGTGTTACTGCTTTAAAATTGTTTAATAGGTTCTGTTTATGATGAAAAACATTTCAGAGGGAAACGCCTGAATAGACATGCAACACACGATTCTAGTATACTTTGTGTGTTGCTTACACTGCAGGATACATATGTAGCATTTATGAGTGAAATGGCACCGTAAAAGGATGAGACAAAAACATGTATTGTTTTTTAAAAATAGTTTATAAAAATAATTAATTTTGGTCATTTAATTCCAGGTAAGGTTATATTAAGGCTAAAAAGAAATAATGGGACAACATAAGTTCTGTGATTTATGATGATTATGAGTTTGGTAAAAAATCGTATTTTGTTTTAGACCTACAGAGCTTGAGTTTTATGAATAACACAGGCCAACAGTGGTTTTGGTGTTATCAACACAAAAAGTTACACTTTGAAGTAAAGTCCGTCCACCTACTCCGAATAGCCAAGGGCAACTAATGAAACAAAAATGGCTGTCAAGAGAACAGAAAACGTGGATGCCATCTAACGGATACTTTATGAACTAATTTCGCCATCTTTTACCGAAGACGATACAAACGATTTTTGTTTTTTAATCTCATTGGCCTACAATATAGAAATATATACATAAAACTTATTGACAGTTTATTGAAAATAAAAGGAACACCGCGGAGTGGTTATAAATTAGTATACTTATAGATTTATTTAACTTTGAAAATTATTTTCTGGAATATATCAAATATAAAAACAACTAATAGTAAGATGTGCCATATCTAAAAAAGTAGAGCTGTTAAATAAAAACGGATGTCATGAATGGATTCAGCTCTACAAATATAGTTAAAATTAGCACAAAGATTACCGGCATCAAAAAAAATTTTTTTTGTAGGCCGGTGTAATTCACTAAATAGTTCCTCATGAAGGAAGCTTCACTTGGACTGCTGCTAAGTTAATTTATGTAACAGGAATATACGGTGCAACGCATTAAAGCTATATTATGTATTTGAGTTTCCCATAGCCTACGGAATTATATGACTATAATAGAGTACATGTTTATTTCAGAGCTCAATTAAAAGGGATTTAACGATACTTTTCTATGAAATTGCACAGAAAACATTTTATATTCGCGTAAATAATTTTTTCAACAAAAATCCTCTTAATTTACTCTGTTTGGGTTACATTCACTTTATGAAACTATATCCACAAAGGCATTAATTCCAAGAGAAAAATAAAAATATTAGGTGAGCGATTTTATTATTTTAATCAAAGTTTTTATTTATATCATAAAAACTTAAAATTTTAAACAAATTATCATTGCTCCTCTTAGCTTACAGATATGGTACCTTTTCTAGATAATACTAATCAAAATCTTTCATAAACTCGTGTGTAACATAAAAAATGTCGAGCAATTTTGAAAGATGTTCATGTAGTAAATGATAAATAACGTTGCTATATATATATAAAGGCATATTAAAAAAAATCAAGACCGTTGGTTCAAGCCTTTCCTTTTTGAAAAATTTCTTCGAAATAAAGCGGGATTTCTTGGAAAGTTGGGGTAAATCTAATAACAGCTAGTTTGTAGCCTCCTGGGTGTCCCAGTTAGGCACACCTGTTCCGGGAATCTTCCTGGGAAAAGCTCTTCTTGGTAGCTCCAATAGGTAATGCTCGGTACGCACCGTTTCCAGGCCGCCACCACCGCCAATTGCCTCGTCCTACCTCTCCTAAGGGAGGCTTTTAATTCACACCCTTCCTCCCATTTCGCACAAGGCAACTCATTCCATTCCTTTAATCCTATCGACCGACATAGCTCCCCCTTCCCCTTCCTCTCGGGATCCCCACCTGCTCCTTGGAAGAAAGACAGCCCCTTGGAGTAGCTAGCACCTGCCGCTGCTACATCCCATACAACCGTCTACGAAGGCGCCGGCACTATTTGAGACAACGCAGCAAGCACACTCGGCACGGTTTGTTATTTTCCGGAAGAAACTAACGAAGTATGATGGGTGGAGGGAGATGAGACGCCGAGGTCACCTTGGGAAGAAATAATGTGAAGGTAATTTAGTTTGTCTTTTCCTCTTTGTCATCCGAAAAAGGAAACTATGAACTTCCTTATCTCCTCAGCGATCCAAAGTAAGTTGCCAATTTCAATAAGTCTCATCTTTTTAATAAGAGCATAGCCATAAAAAGCTAATAACTCACTTCCCTCACTTATGTATAATTTATTTTAAGTCCTGATCATACGCTAAATTGTTACACTACTTTTTAAAAAATTGAAACAAAAAATAATATTATTATTCGTACAGTTTTTACAGTTTTATTATGTACACATTTTTCGTAGGATGATCATACGGCCATGTCATAAGTTTTCGAGAGCATAAGGTTTAGGAATTGATGTTATTTTTCTGAGATAAATGATCCAATATAGGAGATGGAAATAATGAAGATATATTACCATGAAAATGCCTCTCATTTCAGTAATATTCATTTTGAAGATGCAGAATTCTTCGATATGAATTCACAAATAAAAGTTTTTAAATAAATATCAAAGAAATTAATTTAAGTAAGAAACCTCTCATAAAATACTCTTAAAATATTGACAAATGATTAAAAAATGTATCAATATATGGAACGGTATCAAAATTTTATTATAAAAACACTTGTCAACATGAAAAATTCTTTGAGTGAATAATACATTTTCGGATTGAAATTTATTTCAGAACAGATCACAACAAATTCTCAACTATACTTTAACTTAACGTAATTAATTTCAAGAGTAACTTTGAAGAAGAAGTAAGGTAAAATGTTCAAATACTGCCAGAATGTATCATACTTTTGTTATATCGTAATTAAAAAATTGAGATCATAGCTTAAATTAAACGCTAATGTTATTTTGTTTGTCAACTGAATTTGGCACATACTGAGTTATGGAAGCTACCAATCTGTTTACTGTTACATTGTTTTAATCATTACATTCTCTAATTTAATAAATATTTAATCTTTTTCTCAAATTATTATTAAGCGCACCTGCATAAATATTACCCTTTTTCCAAATTAATATTCCCCACATTCCCACCCAAAATAGTTTTTTCAAAAATAACGTCTTAACGTTTACTGGTGAATCCTTCATTTTCATAGCAATTTTACTTTTCCAAGTAAATTTATAGATGATTCTCTTTATTCAAGTATATTACTAAAGTTATGCAACATATTCCTGCTCAATAACCCATAAGCATCTCAATTTCCTAACTACTCTATAACAATACTCAGGTTCTGTTGCCTTTTTTTGTGTGAAATATTTTCTTTTCAATCTTTGATCTTAATTGGTAATAAAATACATATTTTTAAACACTCATTAATGCAGTTATTTTCATTGGTATTTAAGTTCATCGAATACTTTTGATGATTCAAAATGAGATATATACTCAACTCAAGATAAGACACAACAGTATGTTCCGAATTTGATTATATTACTCGTAAAAAGCAACTACAATACGATTGGTACGTTTCAGAGTATAGGTATAAAACACTCCACCTAGTGGTAAAGTTATGCTCTCTGATAATAGTAAATCTTTTTCATCCTTGACAATCAACCATACTGCGGGGGCAAAACAAAATCGAGACACGATATTTCCGTGCCATCTTACCCTTATAGAATGACGCGACCTCCCGGGAGGGAACAGAGCTGGAAGGAAGGAACGCACATATACTTACCTTAGTGTAAAAGGAAGGCATGGAGGGACTGCGAACGACCCGGTTCGGGACAAGAACTCGAGCATAATAAATTCAACCCAACCGCAAACAACGCTGGATCCCATTTCACCCCAAGTGGGAGTGAGTCACCGAGTCCCCGAGTACTTTCCGGCAATTTCTTGGATCCGTCGGGAGGCAAGAGTGGAGCGAACGGTGGATGGAGAGGCTGGCGGGCGGGGGATGAACGGAGTGAACGGGGGGGTAGGCAGTACGGGGGGCGAGTGGGGAAGCTGCTGCACCTGACATCGGATGGCATTCGCCTCGAAATAAGGAGGCGGAGGAGAAGAGGGCACTCAGCCCGTCCACTTTGCTCTCCCTCCCCCCAGATCCCTCTCAACCCCTTCTCCTCCGGCCAGCCCTCTCTCCATAGGAGGAGAACGACGACTGCAAACTCAATTTCGCTGACCTATTGCGTTGGCTCCCCTCCACACACCCTGTGGCACAACCGAACCCCTTCTCTCCGATCCTACGACCTCTCGCCCCGCTATTGTTGTCTCGGTATACTCACATCCACCCCCACCTCTTCTATCCTGCACAGAGCCGAAAAGGCAGGACCTCCATCCAATCCCTTGCCTTCCTCCCACTTTGCTCTGCTTCGGGTTTTCATCGTCCCTCTCTAGGCTCTTTCTATCCCTTCTAGACTGCGCCGCCCCGTTCCCCTGCCTTCTTCCACGATACCCTGCTTCCTTGGTGTCCCTCTTCAAAGCCCTCCCATAGTGCACTAGCACACGCTGTGCCGGTCTTCCCAGAGACAGACCGCCCGCCACGAAAGCATTCTCGGGCCCTCCAGGTCTCTTCGTTCTCTATTCCCTGCGCCCATTCTCTTCTTCTTCTTCCTCTTGGATTTATATCCGCGACAATGCTCCCAACCTTGAAATATTTTCTCCCTCCCGCACACTGTTGAAATTCCAATTTCTCGATTAGTATTCGACCATTTGAAGAAAAAAATAAACTGCGTGAGTGCCTACAATTCGGAAGTTTTTTTACGTTCACGTTCATGATCAAGACGTCTGTGTATATGGGGAGATGATAAAGTCAGTCGGCGAGTTCTTCAACCGAAAAGTTAGTTAAAGTGAGTGCTGTATTTCCTCAAAGGCTGCGAATCACCCTATAGTTGGATGAAATTATCTTTAATTTGAAAGCCGTTCTCAGCCTTATAGAAATATCCTATCATCCAATAATCTATAAAATATACGCTATGGATTTTTCAATAAATTTTCATTAATATTGCTTCTTCATGAACTTGATAAAGGAATAATTGAGATGATATAACTAGAATTTCTCAAGGCTTTAAATTTAACTTTTGTGGCTAGTTATGACAATTGATAAAATTACGGTATTTAAAATTATCTGCCACTTAATGTTGCGTCTAAACTTATAGAATCATTAACATCAGACTGAATAGTTAGTACGAGAGTAAAATTGCTTCTCATAGTGAAAATGCATTTAAATTTCAAGTATACTCGTATACTAAAATTTAATATTGAGATAAAATCGTAACAAACATCATTTCTTATTTATATACCCCTGTTGAGGGGATTAATAAGATTGTAAGATTATAGGTGAATAAGTATTAATACATGATCCACCATGCCTTTAGGTTATTCTACTAGTGCGACTAATTATGGTTCATTATAAGGATTTTTTTGAATGTTGTCACTTATTCAATTTTAATATTTTTAGTTAAGTTAATGGAATAATTAACAATGAGTCTAATGGTAATTCAGAACCTGCCTTAAGCGATAGATCATCAATTACCATTGGTGGTTTTGCTAATCATCCATCAACATCGTCCTTAAATGGGAAAATATACTAGTAATCGAAAAGAACTACATGTGTAGTTACACATACAATAGTGTATATTGATCTATTATCTTTCAAAATTTTCATAACATTCAAATATATCATGCACATTTACATGTACATGCACTTTGTTCTTTGACAAGGCGAATCGATGCGTGTATTTTGCTTTCAAATAACCAAGTGTGTGGTCTCTGCGTGTCGTCTTCTTCAAGTAAACACAAAGGTGATATTTCGTTTTTATATGTAGGTGCTCTTCGAGAAGAAAGTGTGCGGGAGACAAGAAAAGGGCGTTTGCGAAGAAAAGTCGTCTACTCTCTAAGAAATTATGTTTTCCACAAGGGATGTGAAGAGGGGTGGACGCTAACCTGTCACCGGCGACCGTAAAAGGCTCATAGTTCCCTCGTAAACGCCTCCCACGATTGCCTCCCGAAACATCTTTATCTTCCTCTTTCTGGGACTTCCATCCTCTCCGATTCCTCCCTCCCATTCTTTTCCTAGCGACTTCCCTCCGTGTCCGCACGAGTGACCGTCCCCATGGGATCAGACCCTGATTACTCCCCCTTTAACTGGGGAAAACCTTGCCAGTTCACAAAAAAGGAAATTTGGTAGGGTGGGTTCACCATTGCTCCGGAGGTAATAACTTAAACCGCACAAGAAATGAAGGTCGGACCTCCAATCATTTTTTGCGGGAGAAGATGCTCCTGCGACGGTGATCGTAATGCCATTAAGATTCATTCCGTTCTCCAAGCACAAAATCCAGCTTTGAATTGCTCATAATTCTCTCGAATGACCCAGAAACTCATGCATGAATAGCATGAGGCACGATTATTATTAGTTTATAGATGAGAGGTTAGTTTTGAATGACTTTCAAAAGCGAATGTCAGAGTCATTTTCTTGTTATGACTACCATTTATATAGACGAAGTTATTATTTAGGCCCATACACTTTTGAAATTGCTCTATGGATGTTCTTTAGTCTATAACAGGTTTTTTTAGGTTTAGGTTTTAGGCTATAACAGGTAACAGTCTATAACTTTTGTTTATTTTCTGTCTTCTATTTACTTTTGCTGCTTTTCTTCTCATTCTCCAATTATGTTTAATAATTTGATTTTCACAATTCTTTAGAACAAATTTGAGTGTAAAAATGCTATCTTGGCCCAATTTACTCATTCAATTGAAAAATAATTGAAGCAAACCTTGATGATCATGTTTTATATATTCAAGCGGAAAATGATTGCAGCAACTCATAAAGACAGTGATGATTTAAGAAAACTTATATTCGATAAAATATTTTCACAAATGATGGCATAGAAATAACATAATTTCTTATATACAATAAGAGAAAATACACAATTTAAACTATATTATCTATACATTTAGAATTGAGCATTTTATTCTTTTATCTCCATTAGAACGAGTAGTGATTGGAATATGGGAGAGTATCTCCGATAGTAATTATAATGTTGGTTAAAAAATTGTGAATTTAAATTAAGCACAAATCACTGAAGAGTGTTTTTGTAAATGAATAATTCAATTGGGAAATGAAGTATTCAGACGGATGGAAGAGGAAAAGATCATTCAAAGCGCTTTTTTAAAAATGAAAGATAAGAAGAATTGGGAACTAACTGATGAAAGGATTTTTTATGGTCCTGATAGAAAAACAAATCGAAGGAAAGAAAAGAGGGATTCAAAATTGACGATCTCTTAGGGAGTACCACAATTGATAGTTCTGAGAAAGAATGGAGATCTTGAGTCAGCTATTTTTTGTATTGAAATAGTGATGATTAGGCGTGCTTTGTGGTTTCCCTTGCCAAGCTCAACAGAAACGATCAAATACTCCAGAATTTAAACTATTAATGATTTTACAAATATAAGCTACATTTAACATCTTTTAATTATTTCATTTGACTACGAAGTATTGAATTTTGCTTTTTTTATGATCAGTGAAATTTTCTATAAGCTACATCAAGTGGTTCAACAAATAAACTTGGTAAATTATCTTACCAAAACTTAACTATCACACCACCGGTTTATATTATACTATTAATGTACTACCATACCTGATGATGATGCCTATGAGTTGAAATTGATAGTTTTATAAAAACATTTTTGCGTTAAAAATGCCAAGTTTTTTTATCCAGTGATAATAAATTTTTACAAAGTAGAGCCTCAAACCATAGAATTCTTGTATAATTCTGATTTTAAAAGATAAGAAAAGCGTTCAGGTGTTTGTAATGAACTTCAAAAAATATAACTTTACAAACGCTAAATATCTATTGATGAATTCCAAGTTCAGGCGTTCAAATCGAAAACAGTGGCATGGCCAAGCGATACTTAAACGTATTTTTGAAGACTATTGTTACATCAAAACCAATGAGATTACTAATGCCATATTGATAAACTTTTATGACACACAAGAGTTTTTACCAAAATGCAATAATAGAGAATATGTCACCGCGGGTTCATTTCTCAAAGAAATAAAATTGCCAACTTTTTACCACAATAAGGGCCAGCAGACATTATATATGCAACAAGTTTTAAGAGACAAAAATGTTTTTCGTAAACTATATGATGAACTTTGGGTCATAAGAAGAGAAAAAGGAAAAGTTTTCATCACATCACACCCCTAAAAAAACAAATATCTCATTTACGCGAGGGAACTCAGAACGCTTGCGACTAAAATGAACGCGTTTCATACAACAAAAACTTGGTCGAGCACTGTCCGAACCGTGTTTTTATTTTGTTTCCTCTTGGTAAGCATGAAGCATCACAGGTACAAATGAGGTCGGACAAGAAAGTTGGCCTGGGAAGGGTAGTGGATTTAAATTTCCCATCTGGCCTTACCCGTGATGCGACGTCGTCACATCCCCTATTGTGTTACGGAATGGGGAGGAGGGAGGGAAGGGGGAAGTAGGGAGAGGAGGGTCCCCCTTATTTGCGTGGAGGAGACGAGAAGGGTGGGGTGGAGCTCCCCCTCCCCACCCCCGTCAGTATCAGCCGAGCTACAAAGGGCCGAGTGAAAGTGGCCGTAACAGCCTCCTCCTCTCCCTCGATGGATTTCCACACCCCCAAAGTCCCAGCCACTACGCTCCTCTGGCCTCGACATAGCGCTTCTCCTTTCTCCCTCTTCCTCCTCGTATATTCCTATTTACACTCTTCCCCACCCACCCGCATCGCTCTTTCTCAATTCCCTCCGCACATCTTCTCTATTCCCAGTCCTCCAATTCCCACGCCTTGTCCAACTCCTCACTCTCCTTTCTTTCCTTGCTACGGCTTTCACATCTTTTTTCCTAATTTCCTCAAATGAAGTTCTCTCACTTGGGATGTCCGACAAGAAACCAAAGAATTTTACCGAAATTAAGATGCCTCCCCGATGGAGAGAATTTCAGCGTAAATTTAATTGTAGTGCACAATAAGCACATTTCAATTGTCACATTCCAATTCAATAGATTTTTGTTAAAAATAATAAAAAAATGCTGGGAAGATATTTTTTCTAAATTCAGTACAAAAATTAGTTATCTTACCTTATTAACACATACGTGCTACCATCCTCGAAATTCCATTCATGTAAACGTACTGTTACAGTGTTTATTTTGACGAAAATCTATTTATTAGCACATAAAGTACATGAACGTTTAGCGCAACTCATATTTCTTTAATCATTTGTAGCTTAAAGGATATAGATTACAGTTTGTTTTAGTACACAATTAGATCAATAAATTTTATTTGAATATAAATTTACAGCATACTGTAAGTTGCCGATAGCACTGAATTACCCTCATTGATCATTGTGATTATTATTTATCATTATATGATATTTAAGATGGAAGTTAGGTTTAGTATTTCATTAAATGCCTCGTTGGATGGATTCGAACGGAGCTGTTGATTAGCGAGAAACGGTGAAGGAACTGAACAGATGCTCAATATTTTATAATTGGGCTGAATAATTGTCAGTTATACTCGTACTGCCAGAAAATGGAATATGCTCAAAGGTGATTGAATTCCAATTAAAGGATTTTTGGCAGAAATTAGATTACATGAAAATTGAATGTGTTTCTATGCTATAAATTTTGGCTGTATGTAATTGTCTTCAATGTAATGTATGTAATGTAAGGGTTAGGTGGAAGAAGGGACTATTTAGTCTCAACCTCGCCCAATTAAGTCGATAATAAATAAATAAATAAAAAACTAGCGAACATCATATGAATTTCTCGAAGTAACACGGAAGTGTTCAATAAAAAACTTATACAGCAGCAAAAAATATAAAAACATGTAAAAAGAACACTCGCACGTTATTTCTTAATAATTTCGACGAAATTTACCTCCGTAGCCCTCAGTTCAGCCCCTAAAATATTCAATACATCTCAAGAATATAACATGAAAATTACATTAGTTATATGTGAATTTATTGCTCCCAGTAATGGATAATAGCACCTATCTACAAAGCTCACGAAATCGATGATAATGTATTCCAGATCATAGAAATTGTGAATAAATGATCAATTGTTGGAAATATCATCGTTTACCTGAATAAAATGTTGAAAGTTAAAAAAATTTCTATGCTTTTCAAATGAATATAATGGATTCAAATGAAATGACCTATAATCAATGATTTTGGGTAATTTTGAATATTTTCGAATTTTAACTTGGACAACGCATTAATAAGTATCTTGAAAAGAACAGTTATAGAATAGTGAAACGGAAAGAACAAGTTTGTCTCGGTGAAGAAAATTTGAATTGAGGAAAAGCATAAACAAAAGATAAGTCATTTTGCCTCTTGTTACATGTACACATATGCGCAATTCAGCAGAACATGACCAACGGAATTTATAAGCCAGAGTATATGTGGATGTGGAAGAGTAATTTAATATCGTCAATATACAAGAAAGCAAAAGCCATTACTACACGGATATATTAATTTTATTATTAGCCAGTTATAATAATCAAATCTGGAGTCACAACTGAAAAAGAAATATTAACAAAAAATAAGAAGAGTATTTCTTTTATGACACAAACATTTTAATGAATACGTCAGGAAAATTTCACATGAAATCAAAGGAAAAAATACCCCCATTGTAATTTCTCATGGAGAAAAATCAATTTTATGCAGTGTTGCTGGTGCGATAGATGTTACGCATGTACTCGTACATAAGGAGGAGGTTTAAGGAAGACGAAAATAAAAAGACGGAAGACGATGTAAGGGTAAAACGTAATAATGAAAAAATTATTTGTTTGCGGTAGAATTGTTTTGGTATCCATAGAATTAATAAAATGGAGAATCAAACCTGGAAAAAGTGAACTCTTGAACAGTTTCATAATTTAAAAGATAAATGGAAGAATCAAGGGAATTAATTAATGTTACGGCCTGGGAAGAAAAGACACTTTACTGTTTGCCCTACGAAGCAGCGTAATTTAACTCCGGAACGCTTTTGAAACCACGAAAAGGGTTTCACGCTCCATAGACGCGCTATGACTATACTCGAGAATAGTTCAAAATCTTTTAAAATGCAGAGAGTATTGGAAATATGACCATTTTCAGGGCGAAAGTGGAGATCAAATCGGCAGAATAATTAACTAAGAGGTTCTAAAAGGATCAAATGAAGGAAAAAGGAGTCTAATGAAGACTGAAAAGCAGAAGGGATAACCGTATTTGACTCATCTTGAGAGGTGGTGCTCTGATGAAGACATTCGGCGATGGAAAAGAAAACCCGAGGAAGGAAAGGAGAAGATGCCGGGTGAGATGCCGAGAACAAATATTGACAGACGTCAGAGAGAAAAAATATGTAGATATGAAGAGGGTAGCCAATTAAAGAAGGGAGAGGAGTCTCAAGTCAGTCATTTCAAAGCTAGTATAAATGACCAATAGCGATGAACAACCAATGGATTCCCAAATGAATATCACTATTTTTTAACTATTTCGCAAATTAGTATCATATTAAGTTTATTGTTTCAGCCAAGAAATGGGCAAAGTTCGGAAGCCATACTTTTTTGGAGGAATCGTTCTTTCAACGCTGGAAATTTGAAAGATCTTCCATGAATGAGGTCGCTCACACTTAAATTAATTTTATGTAGATTTTAATTTAAATCAGGAAACAATTTCCCACCAGCAATACCCGTAGGTTTCACCGAAAACAAAGCATCAATTGTTAAATTTTGATGAAATTGAAAACTAAAGATATATTTTTACCAACTTTTGTTAAGTATCATTTCATTTCTTGCGCATATTGGCTAATTTGTTTACGCATATTGGTCCATTAGATAGATAGAGTAGCGTTTTATCCCCCTGCATATATTAAAATAAGAAATTCAGTGATTATTAATTTTGGAAAAAAAGGATATTATTCAATTATATGTTGTTGTGAAAATAAATATTTCAGTTACTATAAATAAGAATGCATCTTTAAAACTCTCAGCACATTCTCACGATTTAAAAGAATTACAACTGGGTTATTACTGACTGTATGACTGTATTATCTGTGTTGTCCGGATAGCCATTATACATCCCTCACTTCCATATTCAATAGTCTCTGCCTTTATTATTATTTTTGTTGGAATTTCCAGTTTCTAAAGTCACCATTTTGTATAATGATTTATAGATTGGATTCAACCAAGTGGCCAAAATTAACTCTCTCACTCCTTCCTCTATCCGAAATTGAGTGTGAGTGAACGGAGCTGAGGGAAAAGCAAGAGTTCTGAAGAAAGTGAAAAAAAGCGAGAGAGGGAGACACTCTTGGTGGAAGGATTTATGGACGGTATATAAATTACCCAATCAAGGCCCTAAGATTTAAGCGAACCTCATAGCGGCGGGCGATAAGCATTTTCTCAGCTGGGGCGAGCGGAAGGAGTGTGGAAGGCGCGATAATTCCTTTCGTGGGCGCCGAGCTGTGCCGCGTGTTCAGCAACCGTCAGACCAAAAACTCCCTCTGCGGCCGGCACCCCCTTCCCTGGTCGCCGTGTCCCCCGGGTGGGAGAGGGATAAGAGGGTGCGGAAAAGAGCGGGGGGAAGGGAAATGGATGCGGCAGAATAATAATGATTAAATGTCTGCGGAGTGGCGAAATAGAACCTGCGATACGTAGCACACCTTCAGTCTTCCAAAGCTCATTATCACTAATATGATTAAACAGTATGATTTCAATAATATTCAGCAATAATTCAACAATAAGCTCAACGATATTCAATAATGTTCAAAATTATATTTCCAAACACTGCTGCATAAATGTGTTACAGTACTTAAGTCAGCAATGAGAACAATGAGAAGACCTAAAACGCAAGTTAAATATCATCAATAAAAACTGACTGATTCATTGGATTCAATAGTGATATAGAAATTTTTGCTGGATATATTAAAATATAAAAACAGGGCTTCCATCTGTCTCGAATACTAATGCTTAATGGTGCCTCTGAATCGGGCTTGATTGTCAACAAACTTATTTATATTTCATATTATGAGATAACTAATGAACAGAACAAAGTCAAAACTGAGTATTGAATTCTCAGTTTTGTTTCTTGAGAATATGCCCAATACTCTGAGCAACAACTATTCCATTGAACGACTTACAACTTAAAACTTGTCAAATTCAACTTCAATGGATCAACTATTGTCATACCTTAGATGAAAACTCTGAAAAAATTGAAACTGAAAATAAAGAAAAGTTTTGAACGGGGATGCCTATGCACACAACAATTCAATAAACCTATCTGATTTATTTTAAAATTGCAATCTTGATATTCTCACTCAACAATAACACTGACAAAGGCGATAGTCTTGTCCTTAGATTGTTTGAATACATAGAGTTGGATTCAGATTCCGCATTATTGCTTAAAACAACCTCATATTACACCCATTCATTGTGATTTCCTGGTTATAAGGACTTCCTGAGAAACCATAGATGTCAGTAAGGGGAAGGAAATACTTCCCACAACTACCTTGAATGCGTGAATGTTATACGCCGAATGACTTAGTTATGGACAAGCTCGGGCTCATAATAGTGTCTATTCAGGTTCAATACTCTGTGAGGGCACTCTTAACGAAAATGCATGCTTTAGGAAATTACTCAAAGAAAATTGGAGGTATAAATGGAAATATACTACAATAAAGATATTGGCCTGGCAGTTCTGGACAATTCAATTATTGAAATAGACCAGGTAAAACCACACAATAATCTAGGTTTATCGATTAGGGGAATACAGGTCATGAATCATATTGCGGTCTTTGCTGTGGATGTCGGTGTAAACACCTTGTTTATAATGTATCAAATTGTGAAGACAAAATTCGATAAACATATTTTTTTAAGCAGTGTTATCAAAGTATTTATACATAATGTACATAATTAAAAGAGTATTTAACGATACTCTTAGCAGCGTGAAGTTGACCGCCGTTATGCCGTTTGCGCAATGCTCTTAGATATAAAAATTGATTCAATATATCATATATATATTATTATTGGTTTAAAATATTAAAATTATGATATTAAAAAACCAATATGCGGAATTATTATGGGCCCAAATTTTGTGAGAGTTATTTTAACAGGGTGTTCAGAGGAGGTGGTTACCTACGAAGAAGAATATGGTATGAAGAAGAGTATAAGGATGACATACAATTGTAAGAACATGATTCTGAGTTTCTAAATGTTAACTATTTCATAAAATGATGAAATTATGTTACAGAATGCCATCTTCTGAGCTTGAAAATTCTATGTGATCTGTGACACAAGCTGGTTGGGTAATATATATTGTTTGATATTATAAAATATATGTATATGAAGTCCATATTTATGCGTGGAAATGTGTTGATTTTATCCCAACAGGTATAACCAAGGAGTTCCAAAATTTAAAACCGGAAAAATTTTATCCTATAACAATGGAGCATTACTAGCAATAACAAAAAAAACGGTAGGGAATTCGGATCATCAGCCTCCACGTGTTCCTAATTGAACGATTTTTTCAGTTGATCTGATCCGTAGCATCGGGCTAGCCCCTAGACATGCAATGAAACATGGCTGGTAATGAAGCCACTCAAAGTCAAGGCGTGTAAGATGACGATTCTTGAAAGGTCAAAAAAACATCCGCAATACCTAATGAAGTCGACCAAGGTATGATTTTGTAAATCTACATCTACTCAATACCCCGCAAGCCGCCGCAAAGGCATGTGGCAGGGGGTGTTAGGGCACCACCCGAAATTTAGAAAAAAAACCGCATGCAGAAGCCACAAATTTTTAGTCCACAAGCCATACGTGGTAAACATTCATGCAAGAATCCTTTCACCCCACACACATGCAAACACACAAACTACCAACAAACAAACATATGGACAATCTTTGAATTTTTAATTTTGTTCCGACTTGCAACTAAAATGCTTTTAATATTTCTAAATGGACTTCGGATTCTTACTATTATGATTTCTGATTGTTCTGGGGAAGAATGAGTATTTGAATCTATCTGTATTGGAATCTATCTACCTTATTTTATCTTTGTGGCCTGATCTACCTAAGTAGTGTGGGGCCATTATATATATTTTTATTATTTATTATTATTCCTTTTGTGTCCTCCTTAAACTCGCTGGGTTTGAATCTTTCTAAAAGTCTAAGTCTCGCTTGCTCTCTTCATGTTTCAAGGGGCTCCTAGTCTAAATCCCCTAAGAGACCTGTTACACAATTGTACCGTATGCTTTTTGTGTCTAGAGGTCTCCAGCAATTTTTTGGCCGTGAGACTAAATAAATAACCATCTTGTAAGCAGATTTTTCAAGGTCGGGCATGCGATTTTATGTTCGATGTCGGAAGGAATATTAACGCATAGTGTAATAGAAATAATCACCATTTTAATGTCACGTTATAATTAAATGTCCATTATTTGAAACATAAATTGACATTTGTAGTTACCTATTACCTATGTATATAACACAATCGATTTAGCTACTGACGGCCTCTGAAGTTACAAAAAAGGTGAAAATGAAAAAAAAACAGGAAACGTAAAACATGGACATAGTGCTAAAAGTGAATATTAATGAAAATATAAGCGTAATGAAACTTGCATATAACCGATGTAAATTAATTTTTAGTCATTTGAGAATGATTTAGAATATATAAACTGATATAATAATTACTTTTTGTAAGGATTTCTGCATCCAATGCATCTTAAATAATTAATCAGTTCGTTGATCTATTTATCAATCATGATGAATTAAAAGGAACTATGTCGGAGAAGCAGCATTGGAAATAGTTTACGATATAGCAATAACGATAATAGTCGCGTTTTTTTATTTTTCTCTCCAGTATACCTGAAGTACAGGGTAAAATTAATAACGAGTGGAACATGGAATTAATAAAGTACAGCTTTCTAGTTTCTCTTGTTGCCATGCCTTCATATATTTATCGAAATTACGGTGTTGCCTATTTCAGCTTCCAATCATTATTAACTTTCATTATCAATTTTCTCCATCGAACAAATACGTAAAATTAGTACAAAAATCAGACAGTGAGCCATAAAAAACAGTTGCACCCTCTTTTGAAGCGCGTGGCGATAATTTTAAAAGAAGACACGCGATGAAACCTGTTCTACAAATGGGAACAGAAACCTTTTTTAATAAAAATTCGATAACACAAAAAGGGGCCCAGTTCTTCTTAACACTTTTTATTCTCTTTGCCTCAGAGCGCTGTGGGGGAACCGACGGAACTCGTGATCATGCGTTTGAATTAGTGGAACCTGGGGCACATAAAAGGAATAAAGCTATACGACCTCACCCTCTCAAAGAGGGAGAAAAGTTTGCTAACTTTTAGGGTGGTGATTGGGATAGGGAATATGGAGGAATCGGGAAGGGAAGGTAGGTGCGTGGAAAACGGTTCGGGGAGAGCGGAGCGAAGAGAAATGCCGCTGTCGGCAAAAGCTTCGCGATAAGTTTCTCGCTCATCTCCTCACACGCGGTCCACGCAACCACGACATAAATCCTCAAGACCTGAGAGCTTCATTTTAATACCCAAGAGTGTTAAAGCCCTTCACCCCGACCAGGAGAGGGATCCGCCGAGCGCTAAATCTCTCCGTTTCGTTCTTACCTCGCTGACCGCACTGCTTCCCCCTCGGAATGCCTTCTCATTCCTACGCCGGCGTGGATGAGATTCCACTGCCGACGCAGCTGGGCTCGCGAGCGTCGGAGCAACTATCTCAATCCCGGCAAGAACAGTGTATAAGAATTTCGGCAACAAATGCAAATATTGCGGGCCGAGAATGAATTCAATTGTTTTCCTAGATTGTGAGATTCTTCGTAAAAATCCAAATTACAGTATTTATCGACCTTTGTTGGGGTTAAGTGATTTTATCAAGTACTTATTTTCACCGTTTCATGTCCCCATAGAACATAAGAAGTATTTTCTTCGTCCTAGAACATGTGCATTTTTTGGCTATCCTTTTTAGCATCTACTAATTCAGTGTTTAATTTTCAAGACTGCGACAGTGAGTTATCCCTTACCAAGTACGAAAATACAACACTAATATTAGAAAAATATCTTTCTGAAATTTTGATTTTCATAGGATTCAGGATCTTACACAAAGTATCAATTATTTACTGTTTAATACTATTATACAATACCTTCCACTCCAAAAGTTTCTAAAAGTCGATATATTTCTTGCACAATTCACCTTCCTAATAGTGGTTATTAATTGTTTTAATTTGCTTGATCTCTTATCATCTCTGCTACAACTAAGCACGTTGAATGAGCAAGCTTTTATCCGAACCGAAAATTTAAAGGTAAATTTCTTCGTGAGAATGTTATAGACTACACACTCAATTTATTGCCCAGTTACGTTGCCTAGTTCCACTCAATCGGTTGCCTAGGTACACTACATTGCATTTTTATTTAATTTTAATTCAAAATCTAGGTCATGTATTCAAGAAGGAATAAAAAAAAACAATTCATGTTAAAATTTAGGTAGAAATAAAAATTTTTAGTGTTTGAGTGTGCTTTCATGTGCGCCACTCATTTGCTGTCTCCAAAACACCCGCCCTCCCTTCATGTAACGAGGCACGTTATGTAAATGTGACTCATATGTTACCATGCTAACTATATTTTAAACTGATTCTGTGCGATTTATTTGAATCGGATAACTTATTGGGAATTTTTTTTAAATAAAAATCTAATCACATATTGATAACTTGAAAATTATAGGCAGGATTATCTTGACAAAATAAAGGTGATTTTTTCAAAAATATTTTTCTCACACCAGGGGCGAGGGTTTCTGCAATAAGGAAAATCCACCCCCGACAAACACCCTTCGGTGGCTTCCTACGACAGCATACGCGCAGATTCAGGACGCGACGGGGTGGGAGAAAGGATAGCGGATGTAGAGATACGTGAGAGAGGCCATATAGAATTAGCGAACGGTCGCTGTTCTGAGTTTTCTCTTGAAAAATTGACGCTCGAAAGACAAAAGCAACTCTGTACTAGTGAAAAATTATTTTTTTCCGATGAATTAATTCTGCCAACAGCAAACTTAATTTAAATATTAGAAATATCATAAAAATTTATCTGAAAATGAAACCATTAGAAATCACTCATTTTAAGTTTTTCAAATTATAGTTACCCGGAAAAGAAGAGGAGGTAATAGAAGAGGTAATTGAAAGTATTGGAAGACAGAGGAATGATGCAACACGAGGAGACGATGGTATACCATCTGAATTGATTAAAAATGGAGGTCAAGATTGAAATAGAGCATTACATCAACTAATTTGTAGTATTTGGAAGTTGGAAGAGTTCCCAGAAGACTGGAAGACAGGTTTGATTTGTCCAATTTTTAAAAAAAGGTGACAAATATGATTGTAAAAACTATAGGGGCATTACATTACTGAATGTAGCATATAAAATTTTCACCAGTCTTCTCCTAAAACGCATAAACACCTATGCTGGAAGAATATCAGTGTGGCTTTAGAGCTGGTAGAAGTACCATTGACCAGATATTCTCGGTAAGACAAACAAGGGAGAAATGCTATGAATATAATGTTGACTTGCATATACTCTTCATTGACTTCAAACAAGCCTTCGACAGCGTGAACAAGAAAGAGATGATACGTGTGTTGAGAGATTATGATATTCCAAGGAATTTGATTAGACTGGTTCAATTGAAATTGCATGAATCACAATGTAAAGCCTTTATTAAGGGTAGAGCAAGTAGAGCATTTAAGATGACATCGGGGGTAAGACAAGGAGATGCTCTCTCAGCCACGTTATTTAACCTGGCCCTACATAATCCAATGAAAGAATTGAAACTAAGAGGGACCATAGTGCATAAATCCCAGCAAGGATTTGCGTATGTAGATGATATAGCACTATTTGGACGAAATGTGAATGACCTAAAAGAGATGTTTAACATTTTAGAAAAGTCTGGTAAAGAAGTGGGGCTGAAGATTAGTGAAGAGAAGACCAACTACTTGAAAATGACAGCTCATCAGAACAAGCGGCACCTACAAAACATAAGAATTGGGAATTATGAGATTGAGGGTGTCAAGGAATTTACCTATCTAGGAGTAAGACTTAACAATGAAAATAAGATATCCACGGAGATCAACCAAAGGGCAATGGAAGGTAACAGGGCATACTTTGCAAATGTAACATTTCTCAAGTCAATGTTACTATCAAGAAACACAAAAATGAAGATCTATAAAACGCTTATAGGGTTCGTCCGGAAAATAAGTGTACTGAGCTCAGGAAAAAAAATTTATTATACTTTTAGATATTTTAAGCTAATAATCCTCAAAATAGGACCCTTGTGAGTCGATACACTTGTTCCAGCGGCGTTCCCATTCCTGAAACGCTCCCGCGAAGGCATCATCGGGAACCTCTCGAAGACACGTCCTCACGGCCTCTTTGACGGCGTCCAAAGTCCCGTATCGCGTTCCTTTCAAACTCCTCTTTATCTTCGGGAACAGAAAGAAGTCCGGTGGTGCCAAGTCCGGGCTGTAGGGCGGGTGCGGCAGCGTTGCCACGCCGTGCTTGGCCAAGAAGTCCGACACGACAAGCGCGGTGTGAGACGGCGCATTGTCGTGACGCAGCCGCCAGATGTTTTTGATCGCTGGCCGGACGCGGGCGACTCGTTTTCGAAGCCTGTCGAGCACTTGGACGTAAAATGCAGCATTTACAGTTTGTCGTTCAGGTACAAATTCGTAGTGGACGACTCCCCTTTTGTCAAAAAAGCCAATGAGCATCATAAACTTATTTTCCGGACGAACCCTGTATTAGACCCGTGGTAACTTATGGAGCAGAAGCATGAACATTAGCAAGTCAGGATAAGGAAACACTTAGAAAATTCGAAAGAAAAATGTTAAGGAGAATCTATGGCCCAATTAGAGAAGGAGAGAGAAGGAGAATTAGAATGAACATGGAGATAAATGAATTACTAGAAGGGAAGGACATAGTTAAAATTGCCAAGATACTGCGGCTTACGTGGTTGGGGAATGTAGAAAGGATGGAAAATGGCAGAATACCCAAACTGATACTTAATAGCAAGATGGAAGGTGTCAGAAGAAAAGGTAGACCAAAGAAGATATGGCTACAGGATGTGGAGGATGACTTGAAGGCAATGGGAGTTACAAGATGGAAGAAAAAGCAAGAACAAGAACTGAATGGAGGCATATCATAGAGGAAGCCAAGGCCCACACCGGGCTGTAGAGCTGCAGATGATAATGATGCTGAGTTACCCGAAAAAAGACATAATTTAAACATATATGATTTTAATATAGAAATGTAGTATTGAAAGGTATCAAAAAGGTTTCGAGTGAATCAGGAATTAAAGAGAAATAATTATTAAAATAAAACATCAAAATACAAATAAATGCTACAAATAGGTCGGCAAAACAAAACATTACTGCATGTACTTGGTCTGAAAAATGTAGCTAACGTGTAATATTCCGGTTTCTGGCTATACCCGTATTTTCACCGTAAAGAACACTCACACGTTATTTCATAATAAAATTCGATGGAGTTCTGAGTTCAGTCCAACTGTTTCTTCTGATGAAGACGGAGCTAAATTCCGTCGAAATTATTAAGAAGTAAGGTTTGAGTGTGTTCTCATATTTTTTGTTGCTGTCGACGTTTATATACTATATATTACTATAAGGTAATCTACCGTTAACGTAGGCTTTTGGATGAGCACAACTTCCAAATAAATATTTCGTGACTTATTTATTTGGTTTATATATATATATATATATATATATATGTATATATATATATATATATATATATATATATATATATATATATATATATATATATATATAACTTAGACAGCAACACACAGCACGAGAACACATAAAAATAACACTGTGACTCAGATGAAGATATGACTCAGTCATATCTTATCTGCCAAAGAAGACGGAGTTCGAGTCCGTCGAAATTATCAAGATATTATTTTGAGTGTTCTTTTTATGTGTTCTCGTGCTGTGTGTTGCTGTCTAAGTTTTTTATTTAACACTTCCGTGTTACTTCGAAGAAATCAACGATATATATATATATATACACTTTTTTGGAAAACCCACAAACGTGTAATGTAAATTCACTGATAGTCATAACAAACACAGAAACCAAAACACACAAAAGAGGGACTCACTGGTTCTCGAATTTTCGGTGGTCCAACCACCTCTCTCAAGAGGAATTAGGAACAGAACTCATATATATATATATATATATATATATATATATATATATATATATATATATATATATATATATATATATATATATATATGTTTATATTTGTAAAAATATTTTATTTATTAGAAAATTGGCGATTAAAATATTATTACTCCCTCGAAGCATTCTAGAGTAGATGTTCGCAAATTGTGCTGTAAAGGTCATTTGCTTTCATTGATACGGAAATAACGTTTTAAAATGTTCATTCGGTTTAAATGTATGAACCGCAGCTGAAAATTTAAAGGTTCGTTTGATTGGCAAAGGAGAGTGACATATTTAATACTTAGCTCTATTTGTAGAGTGATATCTACTAATCAGAACATGGAGGTGAGTTCCTTTCTCTGCTCTTCTTCTGGTTTTCCAGGATGATCTTCTATTGGATGAAGATAAGAGTGAAAAATTGACGTGATTTTTTAACCGTGAATAAAATCATTAGTTTCTACTAGATAAAAGTACAGGAGCGTTTAAACGGACTTGTAACTTTGTAAAAAACTTTCCAAATCGTAAATCAACGAGATTTATCGCCTCTCGATAATTATATCGACTCCCTCCAATCTTCAACACTGACAGGGTCAATGGTAGGCAATATCGGCATGACGTCGATATATCGCACGTTCCTAGCCGCAAGTGATCGAGGGAGGGGGATGCCCAAGGAGGGTAGAAGGGAGGGAGGGAGGAGGAGAAGGGGATGGGTGGATCGAGTGCGAATTCAATTTCCTCCGACTACCGCTCCGCCATCAGAGACCCGGAAATTTCCTCCGACGCCGTCCGCTCTCCTCGCACACCTTCCGCCCAAGGGCAGATACGTATTCGGGAGGAATCCCTCCTTCCTATTCCCGCATTTTTGTTTCACTTTTATTATTTCTCTCTCCACCACCAACACCTCCACATATTAACACTTCCAAAATAATATCGTGCCAGAGTTTACTGAGTAATGGATACATAATGGAAAGTTCGTTAATATCATCAGACACATTTCCGGCACAGCGATGGCTTGCTTTATCTTGCCATGGAAAATCTCATTAAGCCGCGCCATTAAAGACGTTGCTGCCACGATGCAATTCGCGATGGAAACTTCTACTTTTGGCAGGAAGCGAAGACGGCGGAAATTAATAAAAATAGCTGCGTCATTAGCGAAAGAAAAAGTTCTCTGCGGTGTCGAATGGTGAGCCTATCAATACGATTTAATAAAGAAACGCTACAAAATTTCAATGAAAACATATTACACGTAATAAAATCGCAAAAAGATAAACACGTGTTTTTTGTTCTGGCCTTTAGGCATAATGCGAATTTTATTTCACCTATTAAATCCTGGGTACAAATTTGAAGAAATTAATGCATTTTATTTTTCTTCCAATAAATATTATTCAGGTGCCTTCCATTAACCAAAATCTTTTTTTGAGAAACATTTATTACTATTTATCGAAGAAAGAATAGAATTTTATTAAATTATGACAGTGTATCCTTATTAAAAAAATATATATTTTGAGTTTATACTCTTCTGCCAAATTACATCTTTGTTAAATATTTATTACATAGTTAATGGTTTTTTATTTAATTTAGAGAAAGGATGTCTTATTTTTTACCTCGTATTTCATTAATTTAAATTATTCCCTCACTAAATACTCGCAAATATCTTTCGAGTCTTGAAAATTATTACAATTTATGCCCCTCTTCAACCTGATTTTTCCACGAATATGTGGATGGAGTAAAACTGGAAATTTTCTGTTACGGTGTTATTTTTTTTCAATATTTTGACTCCAAAACCAAATTAATATAATGTTCTCGCAATTAAAAATATAAATCGGTAAACAATTGGATCAATTCTGAATCGTTTAAAATAACACAGGGAAACAGTGGTTTTGGTGCCGGAGCTTTTAATGCTGATTTAAAGAACAATTGGGGTGCTGAATCCAATTATGACACTAGTTTTTTCCTATCAGCTATAGTTTTCCAGATATAGATATGTTGTTACTTACGCAAAAAATCTTCTACGTGATGATATGGGAATATTATATTAATAATTATTAATATAATATTCTAATATCATATTACCCAGCGATGTTCCTGGTATTTTATCTTCTGTAAGACCAATGCTATTGTATCGTATTCTTCTTTCATTTTAGTTGAATGAGCGATTGGTATTGGGCCAAACCATGTTACCATTGTGAAGAAGTACACATTTTAAACTACGCTTGGAGCTATCAATAAATCTTTTACCGAAGTCGATACAAACGATTTTTGTTTTTTTAATCTCATTGGCCTACAATATAGAAATATACATAAAACTTATTGACAGTTTATTGAAAAGAAAAGGAACACCGCAGAGTGGTTATAAATTAGTATACTTATAGATTTATTTAACTTTGAAAATTATTTTCCGGAATATATCAAATATTAAAACAACTAATCATAAGATGTGCCATATCTAAAAAAGTAGAGCTGTTAAATAAAAACGGATTTCATATTTGGATTTAGCTGTTAAAATCATCTCAAAGATTCCCGGCACCAAAAGAAAATTTTTTTGTAGGCCTGTGTAATGGGGCTGGGAACTGAAGATTTGGAGACTTTTACAACCCTCAATCCTTGTCCGCGTTACGCCCTTACTTCCGCCTCAACACGCTACACTATGCCATAAAAAAATTACTCTGTTTTTAGAAAACTTTTCAGCGAGCGGCTAAAGAATGTGAAATGAACTGGGGGAAGATCTTTTTAATTTTAATACCACTGATAAAAAATGCTTCTCGAATGAAGTGCAATACCTCCTGGTGATAGGCAAATACTTTTCCTTAATTCTTAATTTTCTTCTATCGACCCGTAAACACTTGTCAGAATTTTTATAAAGAAAATATTGGGAGTTGAGACCCATGTACCCCATAACGATGGGAGTTAATAGGAAATTATTCAGTTCCGCAATCTACCAAGAGGTAGTAAACAACAAAATCAAGCATAATATCCTGAATAATTTCCACCGTATTACTGTGAAATTCATGTATATAATCAAAGAGATAACAGAAATGACACGTTTACAATATATGCATGGTTTTCATAGGTTTCACCTTAATAAGGCGTTTTCCAGAAGAATTCTCATTTAGGCGTGACCAAACCCATATGTTTAAGTATAAACCAAAAAACAAAGAGATCAACCAAAAATCGGTATGACAGGTGATGGTCGCGTAGATGGCAGAGTAGATACCACTAAAAAGCCTAACGGCGTGTTTAATTTATAGTCGTAAAACAGAAACCTGGTACTAGCACATGAAATACCATGAATGCTTGCCATGCATGCATGGAATGCATGCCATGGTGAAGCTAAGGGTTCCCAGAGGCGTGCCTGGGAATCGAACGCGGATCTTCGGGACATAAATCCAATACCCTACCCATAATAGCTTGGATGAAGCTGACTGCGCTCAAATAACTGCGGCAGAATACCTATGGTAATACGGATTTCTAAAATGGCGAATGGCGGATGACAGCAGTTACAAATTAGTTTTGGAAGAGCATGCCAGGAGCGTATATCATTTTCTTTACTTAATTTTTGAATAAGAACGATTGTGACTTGCTTGATCATTGAGGCCATTTCTAAATTGCTCTAATCTCCATGAATTTGTTGCATAACATATTTTGTTTCGGGGGCACGAATATAATATTTTCAGAGCCAAAGAATCAAAGAAAAACATTTTTTTATTGCAACGATTCCCTTATATAAAACTTAATGGAATTAGTTTTATTACTTATTATTATTAAATATTATTATTAAATTAAAATGATTAGCAAAAATTACTTTTGTAATGGCATAATTAAATATAAGGGTAAAATGTTAATAATTACCGGAAAAATTCGCGTATTTACTTAGAAGATTCTCCATCTCCAGAATTATTTTCTTTCATAAAATCGCTAATGCCATATTAGGCTAACCTAATCTAACCAACGGTTTTTACTTAAGTAAAAGTACGATGTTTCTAACCATCCAATATTTGGATGGCTAGAATAATTAGGTATGTCATAATTAGGTACAAATAGTTTGAACGTATCGGCGTCATCCTCAGTTACAAAGTTACTCATGTAGGGCGGTTATATATATATGAGTGGAGATAAAGAGGGGAAAGAGGTGGCTGGAATGGTTGTAGTTGGTAAGGGTAATGGAAGGGACAGGGGAGTATGGGCGACGGCGATTGGGGAGATTGAGGTCCAAGGAGAGTGTAGGATGGAGGTGGCCAGGAAGTTTCACGGTTGGGGATCACACGATATGCTCTTGAATGAGAGGGAGGTTTCCAATAGTGGGGAATATCTTTCAAAAATAATCTATATGCTTTTATTCATTTATCTTTATATCTCCAGCTCTACTGGTATGCCAAATTTGCACCCTTTCTCAACAAGTTACAGGAATTCAGGGGATAAGGCACTTGTACATCCCTCCTCCAGCACATGACTCGCAAAGTTCGAGTGGGATGGCTTCCCGTGAAGGAAGCTTCTCCTATATTCCTCCGTTTTCTTTCGAAGGATCCCTCAGTCTGCCCCACGTACGTCACAAATACTACATTTCAACTTGTACACTCACTACTGTCCAATCTATCAGTCCTATCTTGGTACTCTCACGGTATAAGAATTTTAAGTAACGATACTAAAAAGCCTACGAAAAAAGTGGATTTATGGGAGTCCTTTTCCGAAATAAGACAAAATACTCTCCACCGTTATATACTTAGTTATTGATAGTTTAAAACCGACAGGATGCTAAGTTTATGATAGTAAAGTTATGAAACATTTGAAGGAGGATACGTGGGAATAAAGATGAATAAAACCGACAGTAAATCTGAATATCAGGTTGGGGATGAAAAAATTTTTTATTTGACCGAAGGAACCATCAAGGCAGTAAAAATATTAAACTTTAAGACTCCATAATTAACGATTCTGTATTGTGTGCAAATAAACATGCATGAAACCTCAGGCTAGAGAAACAAATAAAATTCTCAATAGAGTTTTATTCAAGAGAATAAAAAAAGAAAATATTGATTAATGGGACAGAGAACTGGACTTTGAGTGAACGCCTGGAAAGTGGAATAAAAAATGCGCAGAAGGAGTAAAGGATAAAAACGAGTATATTCAAGTTAGTATGGAAAAAATGAAGCTACTGAACAAAAGATGAACGTGAAAGAATCCCCCGGGATGCCAGAAACACCCAGCCAGGAAGAAGGAAACGTTGACGGTCAAGAAAAGCATAAAGGGCAGTATAGTCCTCATGATGAGGATGGAGACCAGAAAGAGGAAACTTGCATGGACGGAAACACTGAAGAATGGGGATATTGGAAAATATGAATCAATAATCAAATCGCCCTCGCCTATCATATTGCTTCAACGACCACGTATCCACACCGTATACTTTATTTTGATCATTTAATTCCCGAGCACTTCCGACACATATAAACTATGCCACCTGCTCTACTTCATGAGCTCTTGTATTAATATTTAAAATCCCTCTTTCTCGTAAACCGCACAACCGTTTTTGTTTACGTTGATTATTATTCATACCAATCGCACTGAAGTCCCACTGACCCTCTCCATGGACTACAACCTTGACGTGGCAAGGGTAGGTTAGTGTTCAAAAGATTCCTTGAGCGGCGCTGGCGAGAGCAATAATATTTCCACCAGGTGTTTCTGGAGAAATGACATTTTCGCTTGGCCTCCCCTTTTAGTACCTCTTATTTTATAGGTCAGTATTGACAGGTTAGTAAATTTTATATGACTCACGGACTTATTTATTTATTTATCAACTTAACCACTGAGTTGACAGGCGAGGATGTTACCCGGCCGCTACTAGGGCCGGCCTTACAGCGCTGGATAAAAATTATATACCTAAGGTAATGATTCAGATAAACACCATGATACAAAAGAGATTTAACTAAAAATCTAAAAAAAGGTTGCTTAGGGACCATAATAGTTCAGTCATAACTGCTAGCCATTTAACTTTTCATCTTTCCAAAATAATTGGCATAAGCAATGCGGCGAAATTGAAACATGTTAAATTACCAAGGGAATTTAACTTCACTTACGAGAAGAAACTAACTCTAGCTAATTATTTTCCATAATACCCCATTTTTGCGCTCTTAAATTATCCCCCCTCAGATTTATAATTTATTTCATACACGACTCTCCTTTCCTGGAACTCTTTTGAAATACCTTCACCTTAAGGTCTTATTACTTTCGTCCCTAAAGTTCCCCGTCAACCCACTTCTCTCATGATATTTATCCCTCCCTTGGGTATCCACTTAATAATTTAAGTCTCATTCATTCCCTCGATTTATTCAACCAGGCTGATAGACTCATTTTTCTGGCCCTAAGCTGGTGGATAGAGTCTGTGATCTTCCATGACCAACCTATACGAGAAATTCCGCTGCAGTTACTTTCGCAGTCCACCGTTAATGTGAAGGGGTGAGTAATTTTTAAACAGTATGTAAAACATTAAAAAATCCTCTCTCTAAGTATCCAATGCAGTTAGGAAAACATTTACGATTTTTCCAGAATAAATGTTAGGAACACAGGAGTTTAACTATGACACAAAGTAAATTCTTACGGACGCTAGTGCATGTGGTTTTGTGTATTAGTTTCCAGTATATATGATTATTTTTATTATTAGGTACTCTACCGGTTAATGTAGGTTTTTGGATGGACACAACTATCAAATAAACATTTTCTGACTACCCACCTAGCAAACTAATCTATATCAGGTCCCTCTTTATCTCTGTGTACTTCTTTCCTCCCTTCATCCCGTCCAACATCCCTATCCTAATCCTACCCTTACCTCGCTTGCCCAACATTCTCCCCTCTATTACCTTCTTCAACATTCCACTACCACTCAATACGCCTTTCATACATTTTTCCTGCCTCCATAGGATTTCCCCTAACAAACCCCTCTCCTCACCCACCATTTCCAGTACTTCCTCATTTGTTTTCCTTTCGGTCCATTTCACCTTCAAAGCCTCCAGTCTACGTCTATCCTCCTGCTTCAGCGACTACGTTTCCGCGCCGGTATGTATGATATGTATATATATATATATATATATATATATATATATATATATATATATATATATATATATACACACACACACATATATCCCGGATAAGGAAATATTTTTACATTTGTGACCTGCTCAAAACCGCCTTCCCCACCTTTCCTGTGTTGGTCTTTTATGTGTTTTCCTATCCCCTTTCCTTATATGTCTATTTCTATGTGCGAAAATAATATTTGTTCGCCGTATGGCGGGATTTTCAAGTTTGAATATATATATATATATATATATATATATATATATATATATATATATATATATAATATAAAAGTGAAAATGGGTTCATCGTGAATGTATTTGTCAATATGAATTGGAATTCTTTCGTCAGCTTTGCATGTGGTTGTGCAAGTATTCTGTTTTACGGGCAGTGTAATAAAATCTCAAGGCACTTGGCCTTGTGGTGGCTTCTTCGGTTTTGTAAAGAAGTAGTTGAATATTGAAGCATCGCTACAGTACAATAAGCATTCCATTTTGGACGGAGTACTCAAGTTTATATTTTAGCTTCCATAGACAACCTTTTTTTCATGTATTTATTCACTTCTTAATAAGAATCATTTATTTTTAAAGGATAAATATGAAGAAATATTACAAAATATTTGAAATTATAATGAATCATCACCTACTAAAGAGGCGATTAAAAAGAGCAGTACTTTTTCCCCTTATCTCTTCTATCTTCAGAAAAATCTCATTACGCAAATGCGATACCAGTGGGATCAGCAGTAAATACAACAGTTAGCAAAATCTGATACGGGATACAAAAATTTAAATTCATGGAGTCAGTATTATTAAATATAATATTATTTGATATTTATAATTAACCACTTGCTAATATGTTGCCTAAATTAAAATTAATGAAAACATTCAGAATTAAAAGATGACCTTGCTACCAAAATTTTCTGGACATTGCATTAGCAATACATATGGCTAAAGATTAAACATAAATATCTCCTCCCGGTTTGCATCCCTGCAGTTCCTTGTCATTGACTTCACATAGAAAACCTTAGGATTTTCATATTAAATAAAAGTGAGTTTTATAAATATTTCCTAAAATACATAAGCCTTAAAACTTTTAATAATTTGAGAAAAAAGTCTTATTTGAGTGGATTTCCTAAAATAAAGTGTTTTGCCACAGTTTAATTTAATTGAACCTAAATCTTACTGCATTATTTCATCAGTTCAGCCGTCGTAATAGAGATGTATGTGGAACTGGATATCACGTACCTGAAAACAGAAAATCATGCATCATTAAATTTCTCGAATTATATTGTTTCCAACATGCAAATCGCTTTGAACGTGTGTCACATGATAAAACTATATATATTGTAAGAAAAACAGTAAACTTGAGGATAACTATATTCATTAGACGTTAAAACAGCTATCACTCTGCAAACAATTGAAAATAACAATTGATAATAAAATAAGTTTATATTGAAATATTGATATCATAGCGTCTTCACAAAATAGAACAACTAAGATAAGGATCTCCGTTGTTTTCCTCTCTGTATAATTTATTATTTACGGAGATACTCGAATCTTTTTTTTTTTGCTTTTGAAAACTGCAAATAAGACGGTTAATGACGAAAGGAGAAATGAATGGTGATGTCATTCGCGTTATTAAACAATCATAAAAATTACAATGGGCTCACATCCCATTGCGTTTTCGAAAAAAAATCCCTTCGTCTTAACATTTTTGGAAGGAATGTACATCGTTAGCCGCGAAAACAATGGCAACCGTCATGAATGAATGATGCTGACGTCCGCGCTCTCTATTTGATACCTTGGGAAGGCTGGCTTTGTGTGTTTCGACGTGCTCCCAGAAATAAAACTTTGCTGGAATACACTGACTGGGCTTGAGCAGGGGCTGAATTGAGGGAAGAGAGAGAAGGAGAAAGAGAGGAAAGGATAGCGTGGAGGAATGAAAGAGAGTGAAAGGAAATGGGAATGGAGTGGTTTCAAATACAGGAAGTTAAAATGGGAGTTATGACAGCAAATCCGATCTAGATAAGCGACTATAATAATATTTAGAGCATGTTTTATTTAAAAAAAACGGGTAATATGATCAATGATTTAAAAATGTAGAGCATTACATATCATCTCTCAACACATTTTCCCTTATGAGTATATTACGTTGCATTAGTTAGAGAGAATAGCTGTTGAAATTGGCCTTCACCAAAAAAATGTTGTCACAAAAATCCGTATGGCAATACTAAATCTGTTACTTCCCGCCACGTAATCCTAACATGCAATCCTCTTCCAATTTAGTTGAAGTATCGACTCGTAAGATTAATAAATGTTACCAAATTGCAGTGAAATAATATAAGTGATATACATAGGTTCATTTATAGTGTACAACTCATTGAAATTAACTACTTTTAACTTATTTGACTATAACTTAAGTAAAATGTTATCCAATCGGATATAAACAAATTTTACACAAGAAAACCATTCACTTAATTTTCTTTCAAAGTACAAATTCGCTGCCAATTTAAAGTACATACATCGCTGACGAAATATTATGTGTTTAATATTTGATCAGAAGATTTAGCTTCCATTCCTTTAAATCACAGGAACATACACTGCTCGGTTGCTTTGGAATAAACAATTTTACGATAAACATTTCAAAAACAACCATAATTAACCTAAGAACAAAAATTATTTGAAATATTTCTGCGTGATATGGTTAACATAACGTTTATGACATGAAAATGTAATTAATACCAATGTACAGCGTTAGTTTGGAATTCTTAGGCTAGATTTTCTCCGAGACATCCGATTCAACATTTTAGGGATTATAAAGAGTCGTTTTCAATATATTGAATTTGTCAGAGATCTCAGCAATACAATCCATCACTTGTGACTTCTACACTGGAGATAAACCGAGATGCAGGGTTAAGAACAATGAAATAAGGAAGGCATCCCAGTATCGTATAGAATGTTCTAAACATTCGAATTCAATGAGTGAATATAAATTTACCTAAAAACTTCAGAAAAATTCAGCATAAGGATACAAATATGTGGTATATCATTCATAATTTATGTAAAATGTATTGATATTGATTGCACGGTCAAAAATGAAATGTTTTATCGAACGCAATTAATTTGAGAAAAAACATTATTTTGGTAACTTTAGATGCAAATACTTTTTCAATGCACAAAACTGGGGGTTGGGAAAATTCAACCCTTAATTCAATACCCTCTGACGATTGTTAGATGAGAAACATTGATATTAATATTAAATCCAGCATTTTAATATAAGTATGATCCGGCATTATGATTTAGTATCATCAGGTCGACAAGATTTTATAGTAGCCTATCGTTCTCAACCGTTGCCGGAAAAATGACGGAAAATCTGCAACAATTATGGGTGTCTGGACTGTAATATTCCACTGTAATGATTTGAAAGAATTGTTATTACAAAACCATGCGATATTATACGCGATAAGGCCAAGAAAGAGAGAGGGAGGGAGACCTAAAGCGAGAGCGGGAGAGGATACACAGAAACTCAGGGAAATGCAAAATATTAGGAATTTCATAGAAAAAGGTAGTATAAAAATAAAGAGAGTAAGATTGACTGGGTTTGTGGTAGATAAGAGGTCAAAGGTTGTCGCGAGGGACAGTCTAGGTGGGGAAAATATGAGGGGGAGGAAAGATGGGGTTGGGGGTACTCCCGGTGGGATAAGGGAGTACATACGCGTGGACCCACACAAACAAACCGTGAACATCGACCTCGCCCATGGAGGCACGGAGAGCGCGGTGGCAGGGGGATGCATAATTCATTTGGGGGTGGTTTTGGGACGGAGGGGGGGAGAGCATGGGGGAGCAGAGGGACGAGGACGGTTTTGACGCACCCCATGGCGGGGTGACCAAGGATGAAGATGTGCAGGAACGAAGTAGGAAACGGGGCAGGAAGAGGGCATTGGAAATGAAGTCGGGTTGACCCATACAAAACATCGCTATTCGTAAATCATTCTGTACCCAAAAAAAGCTGCAGTACATGGTATAAATTGTCGAAAACTATTTTTCGTACATTCATAGGAAATTTCGTCATAGGATTGGAGAAAATGCGTTTATTTCAACCCTCGAAAGACAGGCAGATGTGTTGACTAAAAAACAAGTGGTCAGGAGAAGTGTTTATGTTTTCTAAGTTGATGCAAGCAACTTTCATACTTGGATTGTCTTTTGCTCACTATGATATGGATGTACCAAGTAGTTCCACCATTTATTACTTATTGGGTCTCCATACTGTATAGCACAGCTGTAAAATTCTCCTTCTATAAGAATGATAGCAGACAATTTAAATTCTGGCCGGGGTACTAATGGTTCAATTTAATAGGGTGATATTTCTGAACAAATTCAAATAAACCGAAGCTGTGAGAATGCTTGAACAGGTTCCATATCTTTCTAGGAAGCCGAAAACACAACCACCTCTAATGTATGAATTACATCTTCTTACCTACAGGATACCAAAGCTGAACAAGAAATTTATCAATTTAATTGAATTTAATTAACAATAAATTTATATACCCACGCACACACGCATATGTACGTGTTTTACCTGATTCGCTGACAAGAAAACAGAAGAGATCGCTATGAGAAGAGTCCCTCGTACCCAAATGGAATTGGGTGAACCATTTTCAGAATTCTAACATCGGCAAATGGGGTAAGCCGGCTCACACACAAAGGAGGATTAAAATGTCAAGCTGTTGATTTTATGAACAAATTTTTCAGCGTGGAAAATGGAGGGAGGAAAAGAGAGGGATAGCGAGTCTAGTGGAAGAAGAGACGGTCGGCAATGGGGGCAACCGGTGGCGGGGCTCCCAGAGGTGAAAGGGAAAGCATGCGTGAAGAGGGATGGTGTGGAGGTTTGGATGCGAAGGGTTCAGGCGGAGGAGGCAGAGGGCACGGGATGGAAGGGAGGGGTCGCTGATGGGAGCGCAGGGACAGGGAAGGGGAGAAAGAAAGAGTCAAGGAAAGGAAAAAGGGGAAGGGGGACAGTGGAGGAGAGAGGGAGGAAATAAAAAATGCGGAAATGGAGGGAATAAAGCGGAGGGAAGAAGAATGGTCGGGTGAATGGAATAAACAGGGTCTTCTTGGTGGAAATAGGGAATCAAATTTAAAATGTCATGAATAAACATAGTGAAATAGCGAGAGAAATGTCATTTCAAAATGGTTGTACCACGCATGGATTGGACTGCTATATATTTCTATATTTGAAGCTGCAGAGGAAATACTCCTGAGGAAACTAAATATTAGAAAAACAGCGATACTTTTTAAATATGTTTGTAGGGAAAAACATAACATAAAAAATGGAGGAGATTCTTATCAACTGCTATAATTTGATGCAAAAAAATCAAAAATATGAAGAGGCTTGCTAAAAATATATTGGTTCAGGATTAATAGCAGAAAAAGTATTTTTATTAATCGGAGATGATTGATTTTATATTGTTAATAGAAAAGCCTATTACCAGTGAGTTGCCAGGACCACAGGTTTGGTTGTTGTTGGACGGTTTTTTGATGTAATAGCCGTCAGACAGTATCAAATTAATAAGTTAAATGATACTTGATTGCGGGTGACACTTTAAAACTCCTTCAATCTAATACAAATTACTTTTTTTAGAATTTTCCACCAGAAGTGTATGAAAAAAAAGATGTACGAGCATTAAACAGAAAATAGATTCTTTTAAAATATTTCATGAAAGTTTTTACTGCAAAAAAGTTTGTAACTGCGACTAACAATCACACAATTATAGGGATGTAGCATACAAGAAAATCCAGGAATGACTGTTAAATCTAATGGTATTCCCTGAATAGTGTGAGATAAGAGGGAACAATATGCAAAGACAACATAATAAGACTGAGTTATTTTAAACACAACTACAACGAGAGAATAGACGAGGCCCGAAGACAGGAGGACGAAAAAGATAAGAGCGCCGGAGAAAGAAGTTGGAGAGTTGGATGATTGTTGGAGTAAGGGAATGGTGCGTACGTATCTTGAAACATGGGAGTGATTAATGTGCACTGTCTGGAGCAGAAAAATAATTATGACTTGTGGCAATATTCTCACAAGTTCTTCCTTCTTGAGATACCACGAGACAATTGTTTATTCGAAATGAAAATGCTAAGCACGTGATGATTGCTATGCTCTGGACCGATATAGAGTGGCTAAAAAAATACGATTATGTGGTGCTTCATACAACCGCCGTTATGTGAACTAATTTGGGAGAGTAACGGTGAAAATTCTTACTTCGTGGGATACTTATAAAATGAAAAAGTAGGACTATGTGTATCATATGCTTGTATATTTCTCTTGCCGTTGTAAAGTTGTACACCTATCTTGAAAGTCTATTTGACCCAGTTGATCAAAGTAGTAGGGACGTAAAGAGAATAATTACACAAAGCAAAGATGCTTCCACAAAGAGGAGGAAATAGAAGACGGGATATGTAAAAGTGGCAAACGAACTGTGAAGATGTATTTATATTTCTTCTCTGGAAGTCACTATGGTATTATCACGAAAGCATCTGTAGATTTGAAGGTTTCTAACTGAAATCGTATTTCTCCGTTTAACCTCCTTAGAAATCAAAAGTCAGGGTTAGCTGTCACTTTCGTACTTCTCCCTTTCGGAATCCACAATACTTATACCTCATAGTGCACACTATAAGGTTTATTTAAGCATGATACCGCTCTAAAAGGAAAAATCTCATATTACTTAAGGAAAACTAAGTAGTAAAAATTGTACCTCATTTCATGACTCTTATGTTGTTTAATTTAACATACATGTTTATTAATTTCCTGTAAGTCCAGGATTCTAAGGCTATTGTCAAATATTCCAGAGGTTGTATATTCTCCACCTTTGGCTATATATCTCTCTTTGAAGAAATGATAACATTACTTCCTGATATCCTTCACTAAAATTTTCATCTATTTACAAACAATAACGGCCATTTTTTCAAAATAATTTATTTTTGCATAAGATCGTCATAACACATGATTTTTAGTACGTTCATTTAACAGATAGGGATAAGTAGGGGACCTATTGAGTATTATTATTAAATGTAAAAGATAGCCAATCGCGAAGTTTTAAAGCGAAATATGAAAGGTAGCTATTAACCACATGGAAAATAATACATTTATTGAAACAAACAATAAGAATTAAATTTCAATATATGATTAAAATCCGTAAACTACCCAAAAAGAGCGTAGACGTCTTATTTTCTAGAATTATTTCACAATATCAGATAACTTAATTACCACAAACTTTGTGCCTCTGATTTCTTTGACAAATAACCCAAAAGTCCCAACCATCTTGATATTCCATCATTAATCACCTGTGACATAATTGGCTGTTTTGCTATCCTTATAATTGGAAACATAAATTCATCAAATTTGTTTTCATCTGAAGAACTCAAAATATTTAGAAACAATGGATATGAGAAATTATTAACACTACTGCAAAGGGGAAAATAAGTCTACATTTTATATTGCTTCTGTCACATCAACTTACATTAACGGTTTCGTAGAAGAAGTTATTAAGCAAAGTTAAGAAAATTTAAATGTAAAATAAACAACACGAATTTGGAGCAAATTTCTTTCACTTTCAACGATTACGAGGAAAGGTATTACAGAACATTTTATTCATTCTAGTTTACACATTACAATGCGTCATCGCTTGTTTTCTGGTTGATCTTCATCATCACTCTTCCAAATGCTATTCTTTTTTTAAATTTATCTTCCTCACATCTCCTGCCAAAACAGTTATACTAACGTATTTTTAATATTTGATTTCATTGATGGATGACTTTGGATGTTATCTCTACTGTTTCGCCCAGTAGCATTGACGTACTCTCGGAGATGATCGATGAAATGAGATGAAACATATCATTTTAGCCGATGTATACGAAATTGATCGATTATTTTAGAGAAATTAACATCTTTGAGCATGCCATGATCTGTTCATATGATTTTATAAATAATTGTTTAATTTTTTCATCTAAATCTTGAATTTTCCAGCGCATTTTACACTTTCTATGATTTACATACGTATTTTTTATAGTCTTAGCTCTTTTGACCTTTCAGAAACCAAAATAAATGACGTCTTTTCAGAAACACGGCAAAAATGCCGACCATAAGCAGCCACCTAAGTAGCAATTGCCAATTTTATTCAAAGGATTAATATAAATTTTTTCTTCAAAATTATTCAAAACATTTTATCAGGAATTTTCCAAGCATTTTGATGAAAAATATTAGAAAAGTAGTTGAATTTGTCAAGAAAGAATCTTTCTTAAGCATATTCCTACTCGTGAATTATAACGTACCAAAATAGCTGAAATATTAAGTTCTATTAGCTCACATTAGTAACGCATATAAATTTATTCGTAAAATGCTTTAAAAGATTTAATTATTTTAGAATGATATATTGTATTTTGAAATAAAAATAACGATGTTGAATAGACAATCATGAGACGTGGGTTTAATTTCTCTCTTGGAAAATTATCTTGATAATCCCTCGGAAAACACTAATAGACGGTAATTTTATTAAATTTAGGCAAAAGAAATGATTGAATTAATGGGAACATTATTATAAAAACATCAATAAGATGTTTGTGTTTGTGACATGAAACGTGAGAATGATTGAAAAGGGTGAAATGAAATAGGTACTCGCGTAATCCTCTCATCAGTGAGAGAGGAGAGAATTGCCCAAGTGCCGCCAGAGAAAAATATATGTTAACACGTTATATTTTTAATAAAGATTTGAAGACTATATTTTCTTTTGACACACAGTTCATTTAGTTTTATAAATTAAAATAATAACCATTAAGTTATAAGATGTTTAGATCATAATTTTAGTATTACCGGACTATTTCCAATAAAGTTCTTTGTGATTTTTCACAGAATATGTACAAATATTCCAGTGTGATTCGGATTTTAATTTTCGAATGAATGCTGACAGCAAAGGATTAAGTTGAAAATATAATTAAAAAAATAAATGCATGTATATTGTAAGTACCAAAATATTCTCAAATACAATTATTCTTCCGCCTACCATATTTCATATATTCATATACCTTGCAAGTAGTATGTACAAGAATTACTCCGCATGGCAGGATCACCTTCTTTTTATGCAATACAATTTAATTGAGCTGATTTATCTCATTTTTCATAACTCTGTATCCATTTTTGGCAAAACCAAAAGGAATATTTTTCATTTGAAGCCTGAAATATCCATTAGTCCCCACTTAGAGTCCAGTGATGAAAACTCATATTTATTCCCCTGTCTTCACTTTGCTACTTGATTTATTGAAGTCATACGTTAGGCAATGGTAATAACTCTTCAAAATGTCTCGTGCATATGAACGCTTGGTAAAAAAATACAGTAATCAGCAATACTTGAGTTATGTTTGTTCAAAATAAAGCGGACACTTCTTTTCGGCGTTATTGACTTTCCAAGAATTAATAGCAACGTTCGTAATTAAAACTACCATCCGAGAATCCAATAACTGACTGACTGATAAATACGCTGACATTGACACTGCACCCATTATTGTGCGGAATATACAAGCCTATGGAAGAAATTAAAACCAGAAAAAACAAGGAGATATTCAATGTGTAAAACGTATCTTGACATATTTTGGATGACAAAAATTAGGGGAACAATCTTCTTCGTATTAATGTAAAATTATTCAGAACACATCACAAGTCAACTTGAAGATGTAAACAGGAAGTATTGATCAAATATATAAGAGAGTGATCTACATATGTTATTTGAATAATTTATTGGGCATACATTTAATTTTAGGATATATTGATAGCATGATTTGTGATTGGTGGACTTTTAATTGATTTGATTGTAGTATTACGTCAGGGAAAGCCATTGCAAGTTGAAGCTTGCTCAATGTACCCACGGAACCAAGGGAGGTAGAACAAGACGCTGCCTTCGTCTGGATACACCTTCAGTCGAAGTCTATGCAATGCTGCCGGGGGATTTTTGAAACGTTTGAGCCTACCTAAACTACAGCTAGAAGACGATTTATAATGTTTAAGATAAGAGGAATATCAAAATCAAAATAAGGCGGAGTTCCGATCCAATCTCTTATGAAGGAAAGTTTAAAATAACTGCTGCCATTGTAAAAGACGATCTTAAAATAACGTCGCAAGTTATGTTTCAAAATTTCATTGAATGCCACTCATATCACGTTAGCAGAAGTATTGCACTTGAAATATTGTGCGAAAATCGAATTAATCTCGTAAAAATCATATGAATAGTGCTACACATCCTCTTAAGTCAAGGTTAGCCTTGACCACCTTTTCAGAATGTTCACCATATAAATTGGTAGAGAAATGGAGAAGGAGGGCTCTCCGCAGTAACTCAGAGGTTGTTGGAGTCGCCAGTCGCTCAAAGGCCCTGCTTCCATGCTGAAAGTCCCCTGAATAGTCCCTTCGTCCTACCCTTTCTTCCCACCCCGAAATAGTATCGAGTTACAACTAGGTAAAAAAGCGAGAGGTTTTGTGATGTAAAAAAAGCTGACATCGGAATATGAGCTGAATGTATTGCGGCTATTAAGAGGAGGATGTGTTTTTCTCAACTTCCTTTGTTCCGTCGAAGGGCATTATATCATCGACTTGGGGAGTCTGGTCTTCCTCCGTCCACGCTTGCTTGAAAACCGTTGCGCATGGGAACTGCCAGCTGTTCATTTACCCATCAAAGCGACTCAATCGACGTCAAATTCCAGTCGCCTGTTCATCGTCTCTCAGGAGTGGTAGGAGGAACTAAATGTCCGCAAACTACCGCTCCGCACCCCAAAGCATTGAAAACAAACCCTCCACCCTCACACATCATGTTCAAAATTGACTTCATTTGTTAAATTTACAAACCGTGCACAAAACTCATTGCAAAATTAGGATTTTATTTAGGAGTTTTGATTTATATACATACATACTTGTAGACATTATTGGTAAATATATATTTTTTATGAGGTAGTCTACCGGTTAAGGTAGGTTTTTGGATGGTCAAAACTATCAAATAAATATTCTGTGACTCCTATATGGCGAATATTCATCTACACGGAAATAGATATAAGGAAAGGGGATAGGAACACGCATAAAAAACAAACACAGGAGAAGTGGGGAAGGCGGAATGAAGCAGTCCACTAATGTAAAATGTGTTAAATGTGTTCCTATCCCCTTTCCTTATTTCTATTTTTATGTGAATATGTATATATATATATATATATACATATTGATGTATGATGTGATATGATTGACGTATATATATATATATATATATATATACATATAAATAAAAGCCTTTAATAAACATGAAATGTCACGAATTTGAGCCTGAAAAAAATGAACTGAGAATGTTAAAGATTACATGGACAGTTAAAATAAGGAACAAGGAAGTATTTACGTAAAAGAGAAGAAGAGGAGAGAACCATGTGGAGAACTCTACGGCTAGGAAGAAATAGATGGATTGGACACACATTGAGGCACAATGGATTGATTAGGAATATAATCGAAGGAAAAATAGAAGGGATAATTCCACGTGGAAGACTAAGAGACTTTTAGATGGGACTAATTTAGGACGCAAAACAGAGAAGGTATCAGGGATTGATGGAATGGACATTGCAAAGAGCAGAATGGGAGCTATGATAAACCAATCTTAGGATTGAAATACTGATGATGATGATGAATTTCTCTTCCTTCCCACCAATGGCTTGTACCACCGAAAATTATAAAACAAGTGAGTTTCTTCATTTTTGCGTTTCTTTTTTTTGTCTTTGATCGCTAGTATTAACTTCATATAGATTATTATTCACATCCGTGAGACTTTCATTCAATTGATATATACACATAAATATATATATATATATATATATATATATATATATATATATATATATATATAAATTCACTGATAAGTCATAACAAACACAGAAACCAAAACACAAAAGAGGAAAAACTCACTGGTTCTCGAATTTTCGGTGGTCCAACCACCTTTCTCAAGAGGAATTAGGAACAGAACTAGTTCTGTTTCTAATTCCTCTTGAGAAAGGTGGTTGGACCACCGAAAATTCGAGAACCAGTGAGTTTTTCCTCTTTTGTGTTTTGGTTTCTGTGTTTGTTATGACTTATCAGTGAATTTACATTACACGTTTGTGGGTTTTCCAAAAAAGTGTATATATATATATATATATATATATATATATATATCGATGATGCGGAAGTACTCACGAGAGCGATATAACTTTTGGACGGCACAATAGAACACAGAATAAAACAGATAACACGTAAAAGGACACTCACACTGTAGATGATTTAAGCTTTCGGCCTACTCCGAGGCCTTCTTCTGGTCAGACTCTGTACTCATATACGAGTATATATATATATATATATATATATTTATTTATTTATTTATTTATGTACACATATACACACACACACACTTGCACACTATACTGCCTGGTTACTTTCGCCGTCAACGTCATTTTTTCTTTAATATCACCAAAGCCAGTAAGCCAGTGTCAGCTATTGTATTACATCGAGCTTCATTGCAATTTGCGACACCCTATCCTCAGAGCTCTATGCTTTGTTCTTCACGTTCTTTTATACGTGCTGTCTGCCGTTTCTCTCTCCATTCTTTCCGTCCTCGTATTTTTGAATTTTCATCCCAAACTCATTATTTCACGCTGACACCTTCTCGCTTTCTACTTCATTGTCGAGTTACCCATTCGCTTTTCAGAAAAATTATATCAGCCATATATGTTGATCGTTTACTTCCTGCTGTTTGATATTATTTTATTAGCATGTACGTGAGTCAAGTAGTTGCCAAATCGTGGGTAATTTTGACCAAATGAAACCTAGAAAAGAGTAATTTTTAATCATTTATTTATTTCAGTTTTTCATTGCGTATTAATATACTCACATTTTTAATATTACATACTATATTATTATGGAAGAATGCAAGACATCAGACAGCATTAGCCTGCCTTCAGTAGTCGGCTTCAACGGTTCTTCCTATAATATATGATGTTAGCATGAATACTCCAATTAAAATAATTGGAGGAAAATTACGATATAAATATAGGGAGAAATTCTCTTCTTCGTGATACCTCTAAAGAGAAAACTCTCGATAAAATTTGTAAAACTTTGATTGAACTACAGCTGCGCAAATAATTTCAGCATATACATGTGTATTTTTTCCTTGTCGTCGTATAAGTCATTAGCCATGAGTGTCAAATCATACCTCGGTATTTAAAATGTGTAGTCCAACCCCATATTTCAACTTATATTTTTAATAATTATTCATACTAACGCTGCAAAAATGAGCTCGAACTATCCATTGAATAGTTCTTTCAAGTAAAGATGCGCCTAATAAAAAACAAATTTTAATGCATAAATTTCAGTTAAGTTCAATAGAAGTAAAACCAAGGTGATTTGCCTCAAGATGGCCGTAACAAATAACTCCCACGGTTACGCTATGAATGAGTGGAATTTGATTAAGTATTTCTTAACACTTCTGCCTTAAAATATTGGGACCTCATGCAAGTCTGAGTTTTAAACTCATCCTAGTATCTTTCACGCCAAATCTGGCTTCATTTTTAAGGGATTTTCTCATCAAAAGTCAACGAAAAGCTTATGAAAAACCAATTGGAATTGATTCGCTTAGTTTTAAAAAGTGTGTGCATAAAAGGTAGAGGAGGTAATTTATTTAGTAAACACTACACTTATCGTCTGAATGCATTTTCACTTATTAAAGTATTTGTATTCTTCCTAGTTACCAACTTCTTCCAGTAAAAGCTAACTCCAGGATCTCTGCAGGAGTAATCTAATTGGGGGATGCAGGGAATGAGAAATATTCTTTTCCATTTACTGAGTTACTCTATTCCAGTAAAAAATACAATGTAGACTGGCTGTAAAAAGATTAAAACTAAGATTATATTATGAAACTAATTAACTCCAGAGATTGACATGGTATTCAATCTAGGCGAACTTAAATTGTAATGGAGACTAATTCCCTCATTTAGGGTACAATATTTCCGTGAGTTCTCTAAGATATACGCATAGTTGTGTAGAAAATCTGCTTCTTGATACACTGAACAAATTAAATCACAGAGTTATGCTGCAGTGTTTATGTACTCATTTTTAATCCTTAAAAAAGAAATATCGGAATATCGATACAAAAAAGAGTGGACAGTAGGAGCAAATCCATCCTATGCTGTAGAGAATCATGTCTCATGTCTCATAACACTTGCCACGCCACTCTAAACCCATTTCTATGAGTACGATCTTATTACTGAGTGTATTATGACTATTGGTGAAGACACAATTATTCAGGCAATATAGCCGCACTACAGATGAATATCGCTGAAAAGACAATTCTTCAGGTAATATAGCTACACTCTTGATGCAGTAAGGTTTTTTTACAATTCTTTGAACTATAGGATGTTTTTATCTTTAAAAAGGTAGACAAAATGTATATTCATTAAATGTGCTACAGTTTAATTCAATTCATGATTGTTCATTTTTGTTCCGAGAGCCTCTAATTTCCCCCTTCCGATCTGTGTTTCTGGGCAATTGATTGCAATTTCCGAAACATGCCAAAAGCTCGCAAGTCGAGATTAAAAAATAACTCCATTAGCATAGACCAATGAAGGAGAAATATGCTCTGAACAACTCTGTTACAATGTCATCGAAATTGAATGAGTATGTTATGTAGAGGCCACCGTAACGAGTATTTGAGATCAATGAAATAGGGAACCACTCTGTGACGAAAACTTCCTTCTTTAATTTCAGCGATTCAACGCTTACAAAGAAAAATAAAATTTTATTCTGCACGTGTGCTAGAGTTTACGCATGGCGTACGATTGAAAGTGAAAATTTAATCATGAATACACGGCCATAAAATACAACGAGTTCTTTAGCATAGCATTTCTGGTCACATCAAGGCTAGTGTTAGCAACCAAGGTCTCTATATAGAAATATACCTCACAAATGAATGCAGACTGGTTACTATGCAATGAGAACTTATCAAATGTGCCATTATTCACTGTTTTAGGTAATCCGTTCATATTCATATGGATGTTAAATGTCCATCATTATTAAAGTAACTAACGGAAACTATAGTTTAGACTTTACTCTTGAAAACCATAATGAATGAAAAACAACCTTTTTTAACAACGGTTTTACATTTTATCCCCATGTTTAGCACGTGCCTGTCATTCTCCCACACATGGGTGAATTTGAACACTGTGGTAGTGAAGTCTGATGGAAATCGTGGGGAAATCCATAATTATTCCAATAAGAAACCCAGATTTTAAGGAAGCAAACAGTTTTCTTTGAGTCAATTGGCATATCATATAAGAGATTTTGCTAAAAATATGTAGTTTCTAATTTGTCAATAATTTATCCTTTTTATAAAAGGAAAAAAATATCCCTGACATTACCGTTGGAGAAATCAATAACGGAAGTATTTTGAAATAAAATCACACAATACAGCAGTAATTCATCACCCACTGGGTAAATAGAAATCCATAGTTTTAGAAAAGTTTCTGATCCTTTGTGTGTTTGACTAAAAACATAAACACAATTACAGAAGTTTTACAGAAACATTAAAGAATAAAACATTTTATAAAGTCAACGTCATTTATTTATATAGTAGAAGAATAAATAACATAGTATGAAACAGAATCGCAAGTTACAGATTTTATCATTGAGGTATTAATAAATACCAAAACTGCAAATGTAAAAAGTGTTTAAGGGTGACTGTTTGATCCTTAAATGATTGAAAATTCTTAATCTAATGGAAAATTTCATTTAACTGGGAAACTCAATGCTCATTTGAATTCAATATTAGATATTTTGCAATGAAATTGGTTTCTACATGAATTACCAGATATGTACAGGGTTCGTCCGGAAAATAAGTGTACCGAGCTCAGGAAAAAAATTTATTACACTTTTACATATCTTAAGCTAATATTCCTCAAAATAGGACCCTTGTGAGTCGATACACTTGTTCCAGCGGCGTTCCCATTCCTGAAACGCTCCCGCGAAGGCATCATCGGGGACCTCTCGAAGACACGTCCTCACGGCCTCTTTGACGGCGTCCAAAGTCTCGTATCGCGTTCCGTTCAAACTCCTCTTTATCTTCGGGAACAGAAAGAATTCCGGTGGTGCCAAGTCCGGGCTGTAGGGCGGGTGCGGCAGCGTTGCCACGCCGTGCTTGGCCAAGAAGTCCGACACGACAAGCGCGGTGTGAGACGGCGCATAGTCGTGATGCTTTGATCGCTGGCCGGACGCGGGCGACTCGTTTTCGAAGCCTGTCGAGCACTTGGACGGAAAATGCAGCATTTACAGTTTGTCGTTCAGGTACAAATTCGTAGTGGACGACTCCCCTTTTGTCAAAAAAGACTTTGAAATTTGTCAAGACACTTATTTTCCGGGCGAACCCTGTATACATGCATTGAAAAAAAATCTATATAAAGAAATAATATTTTCGTAAATGGATCTATTATGATATAATTAATTAACAGATATTTAAATGAAGATAGAAATGAGTGAATTTTCCGCACAGAAGAATGATTCGATTCAATAAAATTATTTCGTAAATTAGGAAACCGCATAGAGTACAAATAAAAATCATTGTAACCGCAAGAAATGCATATGTGTTTGGCCAATGTGGCTCGTCTCTTCTTCTGGCGATACGTGCCATTAAACGCACAGTTCCTATCCTTTATAATATCATATGAATGTTTTTCTACTATCCTTTCCCCTTCTTGTGTTCAGTCTATTTCTCCTTTGGTGGGTGAAACAGGTCCCCAACTCCATCTCTCGGGCAACAACTATCGGAGCACTTTGGCGCTTTATAAGATCGCAGATCTCAGCGTAAATTTGGTTTCCTTATTAGCTTAGTTGGTAGAGCACCCGCCCGGCAAGTGGAAGGCCCGTGGTCAAATCCCAAATAAGGAAATATTTTTATATTTGTGATCTGCTCAAATCCGCCTTCCCCACCTTTCCTGTGTTTGTCTTTTATGTGTATTCCTATCCCCTTTTCTTACATATCTATTTCTATGTGTGAAAATAGTAATATATATATATATATATATATATATATATATATAAAGATATGTATATATATATAAAGATATGTATATATATATATATATATTAATATGCTTTTTATCCATTTTTCCTGCCTCCATAGGATTTCTCTCAACAAACCCCTCTCCTCACCCAACATCTCTGTATATTTTTTCTATATGTATTTATATATAGATGCTGATGACGACGGCCGTGCCGTCGAAACGTAAATATCTACTGTAAGTGTCCTTCTTTTATGTTTCTGTGTGTGTAATATTTATACATACATATATATATATATATATATATATATACACACACAGAGATGGTGGGATCCTATAGAGGCAGGTAAAATGGATAAAAGGTGTATTGAGCGGTAGTGGAATGTTGAAGAAGGTAATGGAGGGGAGAATGTTGGGCAAGCGATGAAAGGGCAGGAACAGGATAGGGATGTTGGACGGGATGAAGGGAGGAAAGAATTACACAGAGATGAAGAGGGACCTGATATAGATGAGGTTGCTGGATTGGGTTTTGTTTGGAGTTACAAAATGTTTATTTGATAGTTGTGTCCATCTAAAAACCTACCTTAACCGGTAGATTACCTAATAATAATATTATATATATATATATGATCTAATAATAATAATTATATATATATATATATTATCTAATAATATATATATATATTTTTTTTTTTTGACGATTTCTTCAAAGTAACACGGAAATGTTGAATAAAAAACTTAGACAGCAACAGACAGCATGAGAACACGTAAAAGGAACACTCACACGTAATCACACTTGTGTTGCTGTCTAAGTTTTTTATACACACACACACACATATGTATATATATACGCACACACTCACAAGTATTCCGTATTTTGGTGGCGCGGGTGAGAAGAAACTGAGAACAGAATCTCAGTTCCTTCTCTCCCTTGAGAAAAGCGGTTGCTCCGCACAAAATTCGGAATACGAGTGAATTGCATTTTTTGTTTTTGTCTTCACCATCGCTATCTGGTGTATATTATTACTGACATCCGTAAGACTTTTATACAGGGCTTTTAACTATCTAAGGTTTTCCCAGCGTTTGCTGCAGTTGAAGCCCTCTGTGGTTTTCCACCAGGTCGGGTATATTTTTGCCGACGTTACGGTAGCTAAGACTTTCTGGTATTGTTCTAAGGGCCCTGAGTAACTCAAAAATCTTAGGGCGGTGGAAGAGGTAGCCACTGAAACGCTGGCAAGAGGAATACTTAACCGAGCGGAGAGCCCTAAATGACTTCACTTCGTGGAAATAATTATTATAGGATAACATAAAAAATGCGTTCATAAGCGTATGGAGCATATAATTGAAAACTTGAATTTAGAGGTACGCGTTCATGACAGATCGAAAATTCACCAATCTTCATTACTATCTTGTATTTTTATTCTGAGATAATTGTGAAGTAGTATTATATATTCGGTCATGGCAAGACCCGAAGTACTCATATTGAAATACTCTCCTCGCTTCCTGAAAATAATTAACCATCATGAGCAACGAGGGAATTGAAGAGTGAGTGCTTTACCATTACGTCATCGTGCGGGAATGTGAAAGGTCAAAAGGGCAAATAGATGCGGCTGGTTTTGCGGTACGCTTTCCTGAAGCGGTTAACGGGAGCGGGGGGACTGGAGGGTCGGCGGTGATGGAAGGGAGGTGGACAAAAGGCCACGCCACTCGCAGTGCCACAGCGGTCAGCCGGGCGCTGCAGTCGAACTTCGTCCCATGATCACCCTCTTCGCTCCGATAATGCTCTAATATTTATCGGTTAAATCAACCCTCGTTCTGCTGACGTCATGCCTTGCAAAGGAATATTGAGTGATGAGATACTGTAGCATATACAGCATTCCGGACTTAGATTCGTACTTGAGTTTCAAGATAGGCACGGAAGCATGAGTTAAATATTCCAATTACAACTTTCAATTATTCTCTTCAATAAAAGTCAACTTAGAGCTGAAAAACACACAACACATTTGCATAAAACGGAAAGAGAATTATATATATATATATATATATATATATATATATATGTGTGTGTGTGTGTATGTATATATATATAAAATATATGTATATATAATATATGTATATATAATATATGTATATATATATATATGTTTTTATATATTTTATCCACAGAATTATCCCTAAACAGTTAACTGAAACTAATAGACTTTTGTGAAATGTATTTAGACGAGCGACATTGTCAGCTATCAGTTCCTTTTATTATAGTCCAAAAGTAACAGACAATATTTTAATTGGTTGTTGCAGCCACGATCAATGCTTACACTTTAAAAAATTCCTTTGAAATTCACGATAAAAAAATTTCTCTCAGAGCTTATTTATTTGCATATGGATTGAAAAAAAGCTAAATTCATGAATTTATAAACTAAAAATATCGTCCATTTAGTACCTGCATTTTCTCTGTCATTTTTTATTTTCAATGGAAACCACTGTTTGAAAATGTTCAACTCATTTTTAATGAGATATATGAGATTTTTACACTTCGCTCCTATTTTTAATGCTTCCGTATTTATCATGTATGTCCATGGGAAATCAATTCATTTAAAAAAATAAAGGGGCTGAACATTATAGATCTAAGAAAACCTTACAACACTGCAGGCTACTACAATTACTACCGCAATCAAAGTTGTAGTTAGAGTACGACAATTTAATTCTTAACAAATTGGTAATGCTTTTGACATCATTTTATTTTACAAATAAGAAAATTTATTAAGAGCCATTACATTTGTACAATTAGTTTCCCAGTTTCCCATAAGGCACATTTAATCTAAATTTAACAGAGTAACAGATACAAAATATGCCTTTATTTGAGTAAAAAAGTCCTAATACATCTCTCTTTATAATCATTCGCTCCAATGAAAGATGTTTGAGTCAATGTGTGCATATACGGTGAAAATAAGACTGTTATGAGTAAATCGTCATGTCCATTTAATTCATATTTTTGTCCTTTTCCCAGTATTTTATTTGCAGGAAACGCTTTTTAGCATTTTAAACGCTAGAAAATTGCATTCGGTTAAAACATAGGAAAGTGACCGAACGAACGCTCTGAATTCCATCAGCTTGGAACGAGAAAACCGCTGCATTTAAAAATGTCCTTTCTAATGAAATAAAACTTCCGAAAGCTTCCATCCACTCATGATAAGGGAAGCCTCAGTTGACGGGTTAATCGCATCAGAGTCGTTCGTTTAGGCTTAAAATCACAATTTTATTTATGAATCCGGTGGAATAACGTAAAAAATTATTTTTGATGAAAAACGTCACCCTTAAAATATCAAAATATGAGAATTAAAATACAGAAAAGTGACCCATCACTCAAGAACGACTATTAAATAATGAGGAATGAGGCCACGGGCAAGTGGTTAATTGAAGATAGGAGAAAGAGATTCACGTGATGGCAACAGAATAAATCTCGTGCTGAGGGCTAACTATACTTCTAAAATCCTTTCGGAATTTACGTGACTATTGCTAAATATGGAACTTCTAAAACGCAACAAGAATTATCCAGCATTTGTACATTCCATTACTCTTGCATGAAAAGGCGGCCTAGCTAAATAAAACACCGGCATTTCTGACACTTAAATAACCCGCGAACATGTTCTTTGAGTGGGTTAACAAATAATTTAAAATTTAAAGTAAGTAACACTCCTTCTACATTTTCTTATTCTGATGTCATTGGGCGAACATCCTTGGCAGATTATTCCTACCAAAAACATTATTACTTGTATGAAATGACAAGCTGTTTCTTAAAAAAACAATGAATTAAACAAATAGGCATCTTATTTTAACTAATATTTAAAATAAAATATGCGTAAGACTAGGTACGAGACGTTAAGGTGATAGAGGAAAGGAAATAAATTCAGCAATAATTCGGCTTGTTTCTAATAGATGTTTTAGATATGGATACTGTGAAGGATAAATAAAATGGATTGAAAGGGAGACTAACGATGAAATCCGAGGCATCGTAGGGGAAGAGACACAGCTGTTGGGAGACATTCAAACAAGGCTGAATATATAGATCTCAGAGATACTGAGAGACAATGAACTCTGAATACGATAACAGGGGGTGGAATTCTGGGAAAGCGTGGAAGAGAGAGAAAAATAATAGGTATTTTGAGTGAAATCTAAGAAGTTGGAATGATGGCGTATTAATCTAAAGAATATTTAATTTAACATGCATTATGGGGTTGAGACTATTTTGTCCAGAGTAACTCATTGCGTAGAAGTAATGTAGTGCCCAGATTCACAAAAGCTAACCTAACTAGGTAGACTACTTGAATAAAAAAACAAATCTACAGAAAAAAGCTCATATAGATTGAAAGTCTTTCTTTGAAGAGTTGACATTTTTAATGAGGTATTAAATAAAAGAACGAATTTTATAGAGATTATAGTTGATAGAAAAAGACTTTACATTTGGTAAATAATCATTCAAAAGTGGTAATGTGTATTAGCTGAAGTTCCTCAGTAGAGTAAAATACTTAAGTCGTATTGGTCTTAAAAAATAAATCCTAAGGGTAAAAGCGGTAAAGTACAATACAATAGATTTACTGCATAGTAATTTAGACATTTTGGAATTAAAACAATCGAAATTGATAATTTAAACTGTCATTGCAGTCAATAATATCATAAAAATAGCGTGATCGTCAAATATGAGAGAAAACAGATCGTTCCTTAGGTGAGTCATACCATGAAAAGTCATAACAAAGTCATGGCGATGAGATGATAATATCTTATGACGTATTTTCATTGACGCATTCCCTAACTCGGAACACACGGATGACGGAAAGATCAGAAGGCTAAAATCATTTATTTTTTTTTAAATCCGTCAGTATCTGTCAAAAAAGATGGACCTTCCCCTTTGGCATCATTGTCTGCCGAAAACTGCCGAAAATGAAAGAAATGGATGATTACAGAGAGGATTTCTTGGGACACTCCAGCAGCTTTTTAAAACCGTTTTCAGTCAGATGGCTACCATTCGTAAACAAAATATGAAATTATCTTCAACCTGCATCTCCTACTTTCATACTTCCTGGTTTATGTCAAATTTGAAATGGTAGCTCCGATCCATATAACCTTTCACTAAAAATAAGCGTGAGCATAATGGGAAACAGTGCGATCGTGTGTGTATATGATACCATGTTTCCATAATCTATTAAATGAAAAATTCCATAAAAACTGATTTTCATTACGCCAAAGATTGGTATCATTTGCAATGAAAACGGTTAATTGGTGGCCATTTTTAAGAGAGAATTAAATGTTACTGGAAAGAATGACAATTCAACATATGACAGTCCCGGAAAATAATCCAAAGGCCTAAATCATGAACAAATTTCCATGTAAATGTAACTGTAGCACTGAAACCATGTTAATGTGAACATTTTTCTTTACCATAGATTCACCTTTAGTAAGTAGTTATAGAGAACCGTTGGCTCAGCACTAAGGAGTAAAACTAATTCGGAGGCGATAAAGCTAGGTGTCATAAAGAAAGATACAGTAGGTGACAGTGTACGTTTGGGAATGGGCATGGCAATTGAATAAATATACACATGTACAATTAGTTTGGAGCAAGAAGTGGAAAACTGAGACTAGTAGTCGTAACCAATTGCTAAAATTACATAGATGGTACGAATTGCAAAATGACTTTCGCCGACGAATTACCAAATTAACTTCATTCCCGAGACCTACATTCAGTGACGATGAAAAATAGAACATTTATTTTCGGGCACAAGCAAGGCGGAAGGAGTGAGAGGAGGGCAGAAGGGAGACGGGCGGCGAAGAAGACGTCTGGACGCGGGGCAAGGGAGCTGAAGAGAATTCGAGTAGTTGGATACGGTTCGATGCAACGAAAAGGAGGATGGGGTTTTCCTTTTGAACAAATCGACTGTTATCGCTCAATGATCCGAGAGGTTGCGCTTATAGTGGAAGGGAAACAGAGGTACGGATCCTGAGAGCGGGCGCAATCTCATTTCTGGTCTTACCCTCGAACCCTAGTAATTTGCGCCGGCATGTTTTCCACCCCACTGGACGGAGTTTCGGACGTAATCAAAAAATGTTCTCGTTCGCCTCCGAAAAGCCTCCGAATTTAGGGCGTTTACTTTAGCTAATCAATTATGGTACTTTGTAGTCTTGAAAAAAACGTTTCAATTCACTGCAAAGGCGGAGTTGCCAACGTATCGATCGAACTGCATTACCATCTCGTGACCGTTTCCTAATGTGCAAAAGCATATGGAATTATTATGAAGTATTTTATTATAAGTCATCATAACAAAAAATATTATGTGGGGGAATGGCAACATTAAATAAGTGGTGATGCCAATGTATGCACAGTTGACAAATACATTTTTTTGTGAATACTGTAATCGATTTTTGTTACCACTCGCAATTCAACCAGGACCAAATAATTACTATTAATCGCAAATTAGGCAGATGGTGGTGTGAATAAATATTGAATGGTATTGGATGCATGCAAATATTGGAAATTGGTATGCATTATAATCTTACGTTAATACTATGCCCACTGAATTGCCTTAATATATCCTCAGGTTAGCCATTCCAGAGGTTTATAACGAAATCAAGGCGGACGATTGTCTGAGTTTCTGATTTTCCCAAAATTACCATGATATTTATTTATTTATTTACATACTTCGTTGCAATTAGGCAATTTTCCTGGTGGCAACGGTAGGTTAGGTTTGCAGAAATATTTTTAAATTTCAGTTGAAAAACATAGAATATACTATTCTAATATCGTTCAAAATCATTAGAACTATCATCTATCATTCTGACGATAACCACGTGAAATAAAAATTATAAATTGTTGTTAACTATCCACAGCCATTGAAAAAAGATTTAAAATGAGTGAATTGAACAAAATCGGTTAAAAAGGCGTACAATAGCGGGAGAAATTGATAAATTTTAAGTCCCAATTCACGACCTAATTCTGAGAGCAGTTTATGAACCTCTAGGAGAAATAATATCAAATATACATAATTATTTCTAAAACATTGAATTATTAAAAAAACTTTGGTGAACCTAAAAATTCCGATCTTGGTCTAAACCGATAATCGACAAGAGCAAATGTAATTCGATGTTGTCATTGAAATATAATTCGTGGGCTTTAAAATACAAAATCACTCAATAATGTCTCAACTATAGTTACTAACAACATATTGAGTTAAATAAGAGTTTGTCTGTTTAGGATAGGTATGTTTGGAGTTTTATCTAGGAAGAAATTTTTATGACTCATTCGTAAACTTCAGTTCTCTAATGGCTTCAAAAGTTTCCAAGAGACGATGCTACTACAGTTTCTTAAACGATGTCGTTTGCTAATGCGCATCAAGATGCAAGAATGTCACAGACAACGACACATTTCATATGGGCCAGATCTCGAACTCGGATTCTATGATTCCCGGTCAGGTGCTTAAAAAATTCCTAGTAGTACTTCAGCAGCTTCATTGGTGAAAGCATTTATACAAAAATACCGGGTTCGACACCAGGCCATAGGGATTCACTTTTAGTCTGTGATATTCCTGCAATTTGATACACTGTAAAAGGCACTAATTTAAATTTGAGATAATAACAATAGTCCATAAACAAAATAAAAAAAAATTTAATATCAAGCTTGTTACTGGAATTAATATTGAAAATTAATTTTGTAATTATATAATTTTATTTTAAATGCATTTAAAAAAAGGAAGTTTAAAAAAAATGTTTTAACCTTATTAAACCAGAAATAATTTTTTTCACGCATTGAAAATAGATAAATCTGGCTGAAATACTAAGTAATCCAAAGGTTGCGGTTTCTCCGAAGGAAGAATAAAATCAAATTAGAGTGGCTACAGAAAAACTACTAGCTGGAAATGAATATTGCAGTGCAGGAAGAGAGTCCTAAAGAGCATGATGGGGAGGGAGATGCTCGGAAAACAGCCCTCATCCCTTTAATTACAAGGAGGTCTTTTCATAGCAGGGACTATTTCTTTCCCTCTCTTGAGGGAGAGTGGAACAAAGCGGCTTCCTTTTTGCGACTCCCCGTTACACACACATACAGCCCCGCGGGTCGCGAACTTTAATCTCAAGAGGGGGCCCTGTGATACGAGTTGGAGAGAGGAATCGACGGGTGAGAGGTGGGGAAATGGGCTTGGAGTAGAGAGGGACGTAGAGAGGGAGTCCTTTGCCAGCGTAACACTCCCTATAGTCTATTAAAAAATAAAACATTGAGGAATCACGGGTTGAGTGAGAGAGTCAGTCAGAGCGAGAGATGTAAGGGGGATCCTTTGTGAATAGAACTGCTTCTCTCGGCCTCATTATATGGGCGAGTCATCTAAGGCACTGCGCGTCATTCATTTAAATAATTCCCCCGTAACACGAGCACCAAGGAGTCGCTTATCGCGGTCTCCTTATGTGGTAGCCGTGTAGGACCACAACTTTCTAGTTTGATGCTCCATCCAGTGAGTCCCTATCACGAAAGGGAACCCCTTAATATCTAGATAATCACCTATGGAGGCTACAGCAATTCAGTAGTTTACCTTTGCGTACGAGCAAGTATCTATCAGTAATACTCAGGAGTGCTCAGAACCATTAGCCAACATAGATAAACCGGAATATATTTTTAGTAGCTTTTTTTATGGCGATAATGTCCAATTTCACTTTCCGCAAACAATATTTTCAGCAAGAAAATAGGGTTAATGGTACAATATACACGTTGTGCTTCACATTTGTTTCCGCCGATGCTAAAAAAATTATGCCATATGGTATACGTTAGCGCAGTTAATTATTCTGTCTCCTTGAATAACGACAATTAGATGAAATTTATTTTTATAATAAGAGCAGAGAAAGCATATAAAAAAATAATGTTACATTGGCAGTAAAAATGAGATAACACTTTCTTTAGTACAACCACATCACCAAATGGGTTGCTTAGGAATGACAATGGCAAAGATAATGATTAAATTTAACAGCTCCTATTTTAAAATTCACCCTAGCTTGTGCTAACCGTACGTTGTTGAGTTAATCCAGCCATATGGCAACGGAAAATGCGTTTGTGTTACAACTGGCCTAAGCAATATGCAAAACAAGAAGAAAGAAATAAAAATTACACAAAAAGGAATGTACCAAGATTATGTAATAAACATTGATTTTTTTAAATCAACAAAAATTAAAAAGCAAATAATAGAACTTAAGAAAAGATACGATAAAAAAACCCTTCAAACTAATTTATGTTTTCGTGATAATTAAACTTTTTAAACAAGTGTGGGGGAAATTTCTATGATTAAGCACAGAACTTAAGTAATTTCAACATCCTTTATTGGAAAAAATTTATCACCAAGACAATGGTTGGCTATCGGCATTTGCATCTTATCACCATACTCTAGTCCTCCCAAATCGAAAACGCCCCAAAAGGATCAATTATGCCCTCCGAATGTTGTTTCTGCAGAGAACCTAAGGGTGGAAGTCGGGAAAAGAAAACTTTGACCCGGCAAGGGTCTTAAGTATTCACTGATGATTACGAATTAACGGCTTTCCAGATTCAAACTCCGTTTCCTCCGACCGAATTGGATGAGTGGGATGCAAGGGAAAGAGAGAGAGAGGGAGAGAGAGGGAGAGAGGGAAGACGAGAGAGAGAGAGTAGGGGAGATCTCCACTTCCATCACGGGAACTACTCGAGACGCAAATTTGCAATTTCACGCTGATAAAAACTCCGATGGATTCCGAAAGCCTTAGCTCCCACCTCCTCGTCCCACCCCCGTAATCCCCCTGAATATCGGGACCATTGTTGGCCCAGTGTTGGCCAACTGGATCCAATTTCGAAAACTTTCCATCTCAGAAACCAAACCTATCTGCCTACTATACATATCTCTCTCTGCCTCCCTTCATATCTCTATCCCAACACACAAAATTTCTTAAACATTTGATCATGGGAATCAATAATAAATTCTCGGGCAGAGCTCCGGATCCAACTAAATTGCTTTTTTTAAGAGAGTTCCTCTTGTCGTTTTCTCTCCTCTATTTTTCGATGTCTGCAAAGTTCATCCTGGAAATTTCATCAATTGCCATCTATATCTTCCCTTCAAAAGGAGTTTGAGTTCATGGTCCAAAATCCAGTATCAAACTATGGATTGTATTCAAAGGCCAAGTCATTTTGAAATATATTAAATAAGACCTTTAAATGAATGCAAATAGTATTGTATCTTCAGTGAGATCTAACTACTCACAAAACGAGTGGACGCGTATGTAATTCACACCTTTTTGCTAAAGTGCAGATTTTTAAGTTTTATCAGACATCTTATGAGTTTTTTTTAAGCTTCACCTTGAGGAAAAATCGAGAGTTTTGGGAGAATATAGGTGATACTTATTTTTCTGAAATCAGGACTTTAATTTCATTAAAACAAAGGACATTTTGGAAACGTTTGTTGTTCTGTGTTGTCACAAAAATGTTTGTCAACATACGCAAAGAATACCCAACTTTGAACTTTTTATTTAAGTTAATTGGAAAAGCAAAGCCTTGTTAGATGCCTGATACGATGGATTTGGATATGAAGGTTTACCAATGACATACTACAGAACTTTCAGAATAATAATATGTCGAATGTCGATGAATCATTACATGCATAAAAACGAGAAAGATGCCCCCATAAATTTTACTATTCCTTTAATTTTTAGAATGATATAAAAATTTACTTGATTTTGAAATGGAAAAGGTAATGATTGAACTTCTTCAAATGAGTTAGAAAGACTAAAAAGATTTATTCAGCTCTCCAGAAACTTTCAGTCGTGAAATTACATATATTATTTGATAACTTACACCTTAATATGTGGCAAAAATAAAACTATTCGTAAAACTAAATTTAATTTCTTGTTACGAACAAGATGTAAGCAGTTAAGAAATTTTCCTCAACTTGAGATGGTTTCCTCAAACGTTGGATAATCGTATTGCTATTGCTACAGAGGATACATCTTTCTAATGGACCCGAAATTAATAGGTGGACGAGTATATCGATAGGCGCCCACCCATTTGATTTCTTCTTTCCGAAAACGCGGGAACAATTTTCAACACCCACTCTCCATTTCGCTGCACCCATCCCCTTAAAAATGTCCGGGCAGCATTAGCTTTTCCTCCCTTTCCGAGACGCTGACCTCGACTGGCAAGGACGACGGAGGGGGAAGGGAGTGAGAGGAGGGAAGGAAAAGCGGGGTGGTGACCACTTTACTCCCTCCCATCCACCCTCTCCTGCTGCTGCGGTCAGTATCCGTTAATGGCCATTTTGCCAATCGATATCCATCCTGGTCATGCCAGGATAAGGGTAAAGGAGGTAGAGTTGGAGGAGAGGTGTGGTGTGGGCCGTGAAGGGAATGGGTGGAAGGACGGGCTTGAGAAGGTCGAAGGGGGATGGAAACTGGGCTGAGAAGGACGGGGTGGAGCTCAGAGGAGGTGAGGGAAGATGTGGGGCAGGGTTGGGAAAAAGAAGCAGACAAAGGTGAGGAAGGTGGCTGCAAAAAGAGAGAAAGCCGATAGTGGAGCAAGATTCCCTTCAAAAGAGTGAATACCTGTTTAAAACATAGAGTGGGAGAAGAGTTATATTAAAAACAAATTCTTTCAGCATAAAGTCTCCAAACTTAGAACTAACGAAGTATTAACTTTGAGACCACTGAACAGAATCATATTGCGCTCCATCTCGGTGAGCCTGCATATCTTACAATGTGCGTAAGAGTGGTATGAATCACCGTACGATGAGGAAAGAATTACCAAATAGCGTTGGACGTTCTTATCTCCCCTTTATACACGCAAATCCGAATTTAGTACCTTAAACAAATATACATCAATGGGAAGGCAGCAAAACTGAAAATTCCAAGCCATTCCGGTGTAGGTGAAATTCACCTTTTTGTCATTGAATAAACTAATACACGTGCTGAACGCGTTGGTATTCTCCATTTCATGGACTCATTTATTTGCACAAAAAACTTCAACCTGTAGAACATTTTTCCAATGAACGGAGATGAGTGGGTATAGGATAGAGAAAAATAGAAAAGATCTAGCAATATTCATCAGTACGTAAGTTTACTTGGAAACGTGGACATGTGACATTATTCAGACTTTCTTTCGTTTGAATGGTCTTGTAGAGTTATTTTTATGCCAAAAAACATTCTCGTATTTCCCCTCTTTCTATATTTAAAAAAATATACTTACACCTTTTATTGCGGCATAATAAAAATGCACAAAATACTCTCTTTTACAGTTTAAAGAATGCATATTTTTGGTAATGAGAAAAAATGCAGCTTTTAAATATGGATTTTTGCCAATTTTTTTCTTACATTTAATATTGTCTTATTCGGAAGTAAAAACATATTAACTCTTCACCACGGAAAATACTTGACGAGGATATAGCCATCGTTTCCTTAAAAAATTATTACTCAAACTATATAAAATATTATAAGGCCAGTTCAGGTTTTTTACCTCCAAAAATACAAAATATTAATAATTTTCTTAGATATTTTTTATTTGTGAAATTGTTGGAGCCTTCTCAAATTTATAAAACCAAATTCAAGTTTAATCCTAATAAAAATTATGAAGAGTTCAAAAATGTTTCTTATTTACACCCTGCTTTGTATTACATTATGATAAATGCAGCAATATATCCTTAGTGGCCAAACCACTCGAAGGATGGAAGAAGGACGGACAGAATTGCTTCGTCCACATTACAGGACTCACATCTTAAGCTCTTGAGGACAGCAAAGATTTGTCGAAAAAACGTCGCAATGCATATGTACCCCTAGTGAAATCTCGCAAGGTCCAGGGTACGAGCCAAAATTCTGCTACGCACGGAAAATAAACCTCAAATTCTCGAGTCATTGTCATAACCTGATTTTTTTCGGGTGAAAAGGGTCGCCATAAGCACAGAACTGCAAATTCGCAGAAGTAGAAAACAGGTGAAGGGAGGAATAGGGATAAAGAGATAAGGAGGAGTTGTGTGTACGGGATACTTCCGAGGGATTGGGAGGGTTGTGGAAGGGGGGAAGGGACAGAGGGATTTGGCGCAGGGATAAGGAAGGCACTGGACGAGAGAAGAGGCTTACTCTAGGCGAGAGGAGGAATGGGACTAAAGAAGAGAGGTAGAGATACGAGCGAAGGGTACGCGGTGCGTAGGAGTAAATTCTTTGGACGCCACGGACCCTAATTTCCAAATAATACTCATCTTCCAGTACTAGTATCTACCACATCCTAGGTAGCTTCTGAAAAATGCGTTCCCTAATTGTGTACCAAGTCGATCAATATTGGCCGGACACGTAATTTTGTTAACTGCAAGTCCTAAAAATTAGAATTAGTATTAAGAATTCCATCCATTTATGGCAGGGAAAAAATGTAGCACTTAAAACTATTCCATTTATGATTTATTCATTAATTCAATCTAAAATATACATGAGAAGGGTGGCAAAATAACCGGTTTACTCCTATTTTAAAACGTACCTAAGCGTAGGGGTGCCATTTTTAACTAATTATTGCTTAGAAATAACCAACATATATGGATAAAATATAATATGCACATTGATTGATACTCATTTACATATTACTGTAAATTATAGCCGTCAATGTTGAATTGTTTTGTTTTAGGAGGACGTAGATTGAAGTAATTCTCGGTATGGAGAAGATAGGAGACTCACAGTCTATTTAAGTTCCTTCATTTGAAAGAATACAGTGCCCGAAATATCCACGATGAAATAATTGCTGTATATGGAAATGATGGCTTTTCATGTGACACAGTTTTAAGGTGGAAAAAGAATTTTCAAACTGGCCACCTGCCCCTATCTCAAACGACCCAGGAAGTAAAAGACCATCTCTCACGGACGATACTACCACAGTAAAGAAAAAGGAGGACCCTATCATGTTAGACTGTAGAGTAACTAACCAAATGATAATGAATAAGCGTGATCTTAGTTACGGCAGTGCGTGAAAAGTTATTCACGAAGAACTACATATGTCAATGGTGTTAGTACGCTGAGTTCCACGACTACAGACTCTTTTCAGAACCAAACACGGCAGGCCCGGCAGTCAGAGAAAAGTTACATTGATATTTTAGTCATATCCTCCCTATTCTCCCTATCTCACCATGTGCGACTTTTTCTTATCTCCAAAACAATTGAGGAGTCGGAGATTTGAGAAGACAAATGACGTTATTTAAGAGGCGGAACATTAATTTTTGAAGCAATTGACCTACAATTACGGCCTTCGAAAGGTGTAGACACCTAGGGAGATACGTTTGTACAACTCTGAATGGTGACCACTTATAGAAATCTTAGGAATAAAATAATCAAGTTATCTCCCAATCGCTTGTTAGATATGATCAAATCTTTACGAATTTTAATTATATAGCATTGAATTTTAATCCCCTTCCTTGTACTATGATTAGATATCTTTCACGGTTATTATGCTAATACCCACTATTGTTATTATCTAGTGAACTTGACATTCCAACCACAATTAGAGATCTGAAACTCTTTAGATGAGAACTATTTATTCTAAAAATAAATTAGTCACCATCTCATCTCTAGTTACCGTAGAGCCAAATAATTTTAACATTCATTAATTAAACATGTAGTATTTGATGCCATTTCATAAGCGTAACTAATATTTTATTATTAACATTTTATTATCAATAAAATTTATACTGATATTAACAAGAGAGAGCATTTATACGTTTAAAAAAAGTGAATTAAGGGTAATGTAAAGATAATAGATTGATTGGGCTCTAAAAAATCAATCAAGGAAACATTGATTAAAAATTGCAGATGACTTCCACTAGACAAAACCTGTCCACATAGAATGCGGGTTTTACTTCTGGTAGGGACAGTAATGATGATCTGTTTCCTCTTCAGGCAATGATATTTAAAATCGATGCATGTGTAGAGAGGAGCTTACTGTGTATATGCAGATTTTGAGAATTTACATATCAGGGAAAGTAAGATTTCAAGAGTTCTTCAGTGAATATGAAATGAATGCCATTCAAGGGATGTATCAAAACAATACGTTTAGTTTAGGATGGAATGGGAGACTGGGTGACTGGTTTTCAAGAA
>CM073774.1:93012664-93139347 GCA_037158775.1 Hetaerina titia | reverse complement strand
CAAGGAAATATTAGAAATTTTGAGGATATATTCGTAAAAATAACTTTTCTGTGATGTATTTTCGGTTAATGTAACATAATTGACTGAGATCCAATTATAAAAGGGGATAATATCGCAGAGAGTGAAGTCGAGCCTAGATGTATGCAAAAGGTAAGTGTTACTTTTGGACTGGAATAGGATGAATGAATTCATGTTATATATTAGCGGTGAATTGAATAAGTAAATTGTTTTAAAATATCTATGTTGAATATTCGTTGAAATTGCTACGACTGGTAAAGTAAATTGAGCGTGGAACGCTAACTTGGCCAGACTCAGGAGATAGGTGTAGATTTACCAAACAAATGAACGTGAATGAATGATACGTAATTAGGTAGAAAGAAAGATGAGGACAATGAAAATAATAGATTAATCTATGTACATCTACGCAATGTCCCGCAAGCCACCGCATAGGGGTGAGCGGGCACACACATGTAAACATATTAGTTTCTGCATACGTTTAACTGCATATATATATATATATATATATATATATATATATATATATATATAAATTAAAAATATATAAATTACTTACACACACGCATGCATGCTTATTTGTATCATGAAATAATTGATCAAATCATTTTATGTTTGTGTTACGAAAGTTGGTGGCACGGGAGGGTTGTTTTATGATTCTTTTTTGTTCGGGGGGTTCGATAAAACAAATTTTTCGTTTACGGTATCTATCTCTCTTATTTTATTCGATTGTTCGAAATTGCCATTATAATTTTCCTCCGTTATGCAAAATCTAAGTATCCCATAATCCTGTCGAAAAATTAAATTGATTTTAAAAGTTAATTTTTGAGGCTATTTGAAAATGGGATGGAACTTCAAAAAACCATAAAATACAGCGTGAATTAGAACAATTGCAACAGTATACGTAAATTTAAATAGAAACATTCCAACAATTATAACATTGAGGGTGAAGATTTTGTATTATAGTACCATTCAATTCATAATATGTTTGGGTCAAAACCCCAAGAAAAAAATCTCACTGATGGTAACAACTTAATGGTGAATTTATTTCGTAATTACACTATTTTTCCTTAATTGTATCGTATACGATTTGCAGGTGCTTCATTCTCCCATACTCAATTCCCTTGGACTTGTGTATCGCGGTAATAGAACATTGACCACGTATTTTTAATTCCTCTCGTATTGTTGATTATACGTACGCAAAGTACGACCACCACTTTATACTGGGGAAATTCGGTCAAATACTCCAAAAATTCAATCAACTGCTCCGAAAATGCAATCAATTTCAACTGATTGGAGAATTACTTCAAGCAGATAACACAAATATTTAATTCTAAAGCCATCGACCAACCTTCCGATTTGATGACCATTAGATCGCTAATCCATGAAGTGTTCAATTCACGTTGATTAGCCATTTTATGGCTGTACAAAGGGTTTACAAGGATAATGATGTGGTGTATTTAACGTATATTGATCCCCTCCCAAAAAAAAAGAACAATTAATTGTCCTTAGCTCTTGCTACCATACGATTCCGCTAAAAATTACGATAATTAGAGACGAAGCACGGGACAATCGGAAATTAAACCACGCTCATAGCTAATAATTAATCTAATGGTATAAAGATAAAGCAGTCGCCTTTTAAAAATTTTGGACTCCGTGGTTTTTGTCGAATGTCTCATGAAAAGGGAACCATATTTAAATTCAATATTTTGCATTTATCCCAGGTGCGAAATTACATTGAAAGTTAATACATGATAAAATTTTCAAACAATTTGAAATTATTCGACTTTATCTAATTTAAATCCACGCCATATTAATAAAGGCTGAAGAAGTGACATTATAAGGCACCTATTTCAGCTGTATGTATATATGTTCAGTTGTAAATGGTTCTCATCGGAGAGCAAGAATTCAACGGTTTTTAACCTCTTCCAGAATTGCACAAATGGTATCACGATATTCAAACAAATTTTTGTGAAAATTATTAATGAAATATGGTCCATTCAGTTGAGAATCCTCGCATCAATGCAAAGCCAACAATTTATGCAAAAATACCAGAAATAAATAATAATTAAAAATAATTTCCTACGCATCTGTTATTTTATAGATATAGTAATATTGAAACCAAAGTTTGGAAGCAGTAATTTGGTTGCAAGTTGGTTATTCATCAAGCTTAAAGGACATTATTTATTTCTTTAAAAAATAAATTGTTAAAAGTATATGGACTGAATCCACCAAAATTAGGAATTATAAACGTTGAATGTAAACGTGTCGTCCAAAACTCGTCTCTTTATAAAACTTCTCGCACACACCACAGATTACCATGGGTTAGATTGGTTTTGACAGATGCTAGTGCTCAGCGAGTGGCATTTACACATTTAAGATAGGAGAGGCTTATCCTATGGTCATGTGCGGTCTCCCACAAATTTCTGACACTCAGATAACCAAAAAAATCCATTTTAACTGAAGTTGTTTAGGGGTATCACCCAGATTTGAATCCCAGGCGTTCAAAATCCTACCCACCAAACAAACTCCTACTACTACATCGCTCAATAATGCAAAGCAATATAAATGAAAAACTGCGTTAGATACCCGGATTTACTGACTTACGGACTTTCTTTACTGACTAGCACCGAGGGTCACTTGCAGAGGAGTAGTTCAGTTATTCCAAGGAAACGATTTTACACATTATATGAGTGAAAATACTGTTAATTAGCATAATAAAAAATGTGTAACATGCTCAGAAAAAATTAAACCGAATATTTTGACTCAAATTTTATACAACGGGAGTAGCGATGAAACATATTCAACTCTCAAAATATACGAGGGTGAGTCAAGTGAAAACTTAAAGACTGCGCTGCAATTTCGAAATATCGGACTAGTGCCAATTTTCGTTTTCCACAGACTTAGCAATGGTTTGATTACTGGCCTATAGCTGGCAGCATGATACCAGAACGCGGGATAACAAAAAAAAGAAGAATAGGGAATATAAAAAATATATAGAATACTATATAGAAAGAATACGGGAAAACAAGAGTGCAAACATGGCCGCTCCACTTTCAACATGCACCACCGGAATATCGATCTCTTATTCGTTTGCAGGTGAGCAATATTTAAATTTATCGATAAATAAAAGTTCGGAATGCTTATTCACCGATTTTACTTCAATAATAACGCCTGGACTAGAAGTTCTTACGCAATGTTATTTCCGTATCAGGCACACACCGTGACGTGACGGCAAAGGCATTTGCGTTAAAGCTGTTTAAGCTATGGTTTTTCTTGGGATACAGCGAACTTTAGAAGTTCTAAAATACTTGTTTTGAACGCCAAGAGGATTTTTTAATTAAATTTTTAATTAAAAATATCCAAGAGACACAGCATTAGTATTCAATAAATTACGGGAACAAATATTTAAATTTCATTGTTTTCATTTGACTCACCCTCGTAACTCTGTGATTTGGTCTAATCGCCATGTGGTTTTGAAATTATTTCATGTGAAACCAGACCAAAGAAAAAACCTTCTATATAAACTTAGTAAAATGCTGGCGTAAGGGAAGCAAGTAGGAGAAAGATGCGAACGGTGGAGGGGGGGAAGAGGAGGAGCTGAGAGGAGGTTCTAGGGGAGGGAGAGCGGAAACGGGTAAAATGGAGCCCCAGGAGGGACGGCTTTAATGGGGTGCGGAAGGTAAGGCTGAGGCGGTGCCTGGAAGGAGGTAGAGAGAGGCACGTCGAGAGAGAAAGGGAGTAGGGAAGGACGAGAGTGAGAGATGATAAAAAGTGAGAGAGAGAGAGGACGAATGGGATGGAAGGAGAGAGAAAGAGATGACGAATTCTAGAAGTCCCTCCCCAAATCGTTAGCCTCCGTTGGAATGTGAGGAAATCATCAAATTTTATTGATTTCGTTGGCAAACTACTCGAAAATTGAGTCGGTTGAGGACGGCTTTCCTGGTTTTTGTCCTAGGGTCCGAGAATACTGATACGCCGCTTCATCTCCAGGGAGAGGCTGGGAAGCCGCACTGTTATTCGGTCTTATGGGGAACTGATTACATCTAACTCCCATCCGAATTTAAAATTCTGACCGCTCTAGTTACAAACGCTAAAAGTACGGTTCACTGATCATCAATGGGATCGAATTATGATATCTAAAGCATCTTCGGAAGACTTTTGAGGAGGATTATGAAGAATACACTTTTTGCCTATTTTAAGCATTAAAAATTCCAAAAATCCCATAAAATATAATTTATAAACCATTAATTTACAAAATTTATATAGCTTATGTAGCGGGACACCTGGGTGTTATATCATTAGCACTGTACGATATAACATGAAGCATACATTAAAATAAAGTTCACCTGGATCACTAATTTTATGGAATGTTTTTCAATTTGTTGTTACATTTAGATCAATTGCATAGACATTTCCTTTGCAACGATACACGACGACATTTTGGAAAAAACATTAATAAGTCCTTAATCTTCCGAAATTTTTGTGGATAACCATTGGGTCGTGGATTTGTACAAAGATGCAATGAATGCATACATGCAGATACACGAACATACAAATACATTGTTGCAGCGTTTCTTTTTTTTTGTCCTGCGGCAGTGCGGTTTCAGTACTGATATCGATTTTCAATACTCGCCAGAACAACACTGGTACTATTTTAGTACCGCCCATCGAAACGCTTCGTCTCAGTGGCGCTGCTGCCTTGATGAGGCCTCACGCTTACGTAGCGATTCACTCTCGTTTCCTTCCCCGCCATTCGCGGTCTTCCCTTCAGTTTCCTTCGCCCTCCCAACTCTCTCCGCCCACCACGCTTACCGAGACGACGGCGGTTGTTTGGTTTTCGGTAAAGGCAGCCGCGGACGGAACGCACGAATATCTTAATAATGCAAAAGGGTGTACTTTAGCACGACCGACCACGGCTGTGCGTGACCCACTGCTACAGACATGTTTGCATTCGTTCATTCCTTTTTCAAAGATCTACCCAGAGAATTAATGAACTTTTCAAATTTTCACCAAAAGAGGGGTCACTGCAATTGTGTACTCGTCACGCCATTGCGATAAATAGTAGACTAAATATCACTCAAAGTATGCGAGTTTCGTTCCACACTTCGTGCTTTTAGAACTCCTTTTTAATAATTGCGATTTCTTCGATCGGAGAAAATGTTCCCACCGACATCAGCCATTATGCTTACGTGTGCTCTATAGTCCCAATTCCATTGACCATAAAATAATTAAATGACTACTGAGGCTAAATGCGACGGAGTTACGCGGTTGTCAAACAATAATGTCTTGTTTTCAGTGTAGCGCAATTGACACATTTCATCAATTCACTAATTGGATCCATTCACTACATTCATGCAACCCAACTTTCCGTCCAAATCTCATATCTCCGCACTCAAAATCTAAATCCTTCCTAAAAGGCGACACGAACTTCGGTATAAATCTCCATTCACCTAAAATGAATCATTCCGTAATTCCCTATTCCCTAATTGTATTCTTCAAAATTAATGGTTATATTCTTCCGATCTTTCATTTTCTGTCATCATTGCTAGGGGTGTACTTTTAAGAGGAATGATGAAATAAATAATTAAGAGTCTACATGTTCTCAAATGTTCCAACAGGGTCATGGGTTGTACTAGGATTCAAAAGGCTTATCGATAACAGATCTAATAACACATTATTTAAGGCATATTCGTTCTCCTTTTCATTGATTAATATTTAATTCGGTGATGCAAGAGGTTCAAAAGCCAGGAATTGAATATTGATAATGCCAGGAAGTAAAAGAATTAACGAATTTAAGTGTAGAACGATAAACTTAGAAAAAAACCTCACTCAAACCAACATATTATTAAAAAATAAATGGGGGAAAGGGATGCATAAGAACTAACAACTGTAATTAAAATTATAACATTCAAAGTTTCCGTGAAGAATAGCGAATGAAAAACCAAATATTGATACAAATCCTGAAGGATAAAATTATAGGGATGAAACTGAGGTCGATTACTTGTGGAATTTCATAATAATGCACATGGAAGGATCAAAATAATTTGCGTTTATACAGAATAGAATTTTTACTACCCACTAGTTTCGGTAATCTGTAAAATCAACTGAACTGGAGTACAGATGATGTCTTAGTGTAGCAAAATTGCAAGGTCTGTCCCAAAATAGTAGGATTGAATCGATAACAAAAATCATTGCCCATTTTTTCGGTCACAAGTCGATACACATCACTTTTAGGATTGGCAAGGTCATCAAAAACCATACGAATATTTAATTTGCGATCCCTATCCAACAAATACTTCACTCTGGCAAGATTTTCGTCAATTTTGAGGTCGCAAGGCTTCTTAAACGTTTGGCGTCTTAATATTTTCTGCCCTCCCGAAACAACTTGTGCCACTCAAAAACACCCGATTTACCCATGGCGTTTTCACCATAAGCTGCCTTAAGAGGATGTCATGAGCCTCTTTTCCGTTTTCCCCAGTTTCACGCAACATTTGGTGGTGTAGCTCTGTGACAATAACCTGTTCATGACGGAGGGTAACGAGGTCACGTTATAGAGGTTTCGCAAACGAAAGATCCGCGATTCGCTGGGAAACCACGGGCCTCCAGCCTTTTCTGAGACTCTCCTCCCTCGAGCCAAGCCGGAGAAACTGCCGTCCGTCTGTCTGTCTATCCGGGAAAAAATAAGTCATACTACTTATGGGACAGACCTTATAATTCATAGTGACAATTTCTATTCTGAGGAAACGTGAATTATTTCGATTCTTCCAGGATAAGTATGAAAATAATAGTCTAATACTTGTAGTCAGTCTAATAAAATTCATCTTTTTAAGATGACTGTTACCCAAAAACTATTTAACGTACACTACAAATGTAACTTGCACTAGTATAAATATGATAACTTATAATTTAAATATATAAATTATCAAAATTATGTTACAGAATAAATAAAATTTTAAATTAAATGGAATATAAATGTGAAGTATATTTTGCTAAAAGAACTAACAAAGACAAAAAGGAATCTGGGTGGAAGAAAGGAAGCGCAAGGATGAAACTGCGGGAATGAGACGGGGAAATGGAGGAGGAGGTGAAGGGAAAATATGTGGGAGGTGATGGAGAGGGAGGACCGGTGTGATAGGAGCCAACGAGCGTTTATTCTGGCTCCCTTTCTCTTTAAATGATACACGCCGCGCACAAAAGGAGTTCAGATCAATTTAGCCGCCGCGTACAACGATCAATGGCGTGTGTATTCTGGTCGGAACGCCCACGACTGTGGAAGAATGGAGAGGGATAATAAATGATGCCTACGCGACCAGGAGGAGAGATGCCACCCCGTCCCCCCTCCCTTTCAGATTTAGTGCCATTACACGTCGGAAGCCAGCCGCTTTTCTCGGACGCGGTTATGTCTTCGGAGATGTTTTTACACCTTCAAAGCTCTTTCATGACTCAGATTTTTTGTAAATTTGGTCCCGAGAAACCCTTTACTGATTCTATTGGGCTTTAAAATGGAGGAATAACGGCTCTTACGTACTAATTGCAAATGTAAGAAAAACACTTTACAGTTACCAAAAGAAGGTGTTGGACTTGATAGAGTTTTTCCAAAAATTGGTTTTTAAACGTTTCACGCGAGGGATAATACCCTTCTTGCCCAAGGTAATGGCGTCAAAGTTGATCATTGAGTTGTTTATATATAAACTAGACTTCAGGAAAAAAGGACTTTAGCATATACTCTACATTGTCCAAAGAAATCTTGGCCGAGAATATAAATACACAACAATTGATAGGCATTTCCATAAACATGCCATCAATATTTAGATAATAAATTACAATAATGCAACACGAGGTTTGGCATGGCAAGTTAAAGTCAATGTAAAATGATATGCCCAAGACAATTGCAATATTGAAATGTATATCCTAATTTGTAGTGTAATACCTAAACTGAGACTATTCACTTTGTGCGCGCATGTTAATCATAACACTCTTCTTGGTGAGTGGTTAGGGTGGGGCAAATTCGGGGTCCGATTCCCTCGAACCTCGCTTAAATTTGGACCTGGATGTCACAGCATAGAAAAAAACAAAGATTTTTCACCACCAGAAATGAAAATATCAACTGAAGGGGATCCTTCAAGAAAGAAATCAATTCAATTAAGGTTCACCTGTGGTTCATTAATAAAATAAGACAGAGTGATGAAATCACCTTTAAATTATCCTTTTTTGTTTTAGTTTTAATACGATTAAGCTTTTGCTCCGAAAATGAAGACGTGCACCGTACTGGAAATAGGTTTCACTTGTACAACTCTGAAATAAAGAAATATCAATGAAAATAAGTACAATAAAATAAAAGAGAGAAACTGTATTTAATTCCTTGTAATTAATTGGGACGTATATTTTTTCCGGAATCATAGAAACATTTCAAAGAATTTGTTCATCATTTTGCGCAAAAACAGTAGATTTGCTTGAGTACTCGTAAAAAAATCTTAATTTTCCAAATAAAATTTTTCATGAATCCATTGAAATATAATGCTACCATGCCCCCACGGTATTTAGCAAAGGTAAAGGATAGCTTGGTAAAGAATTAAAATGAAATAACATTTTTTAAATTGCATAAAGTGATAAATTTTGCAAACCACAGCAACTTCGTTATCATATGCAATAATATGACTATTATCTACATAATACACATTAGTTTATTTGCAGGATCCGTTAGGTTTTAATGTGGCCAATTCAGCATGAATAACAGATTCATGCCTTTGAACTGTGGGTTAATTGAATACACTTTTCCCAGTGTTGTGAATCCAGCTGCTAGCGAATACTTTCATAAAACACGACCGCCACACACGTAAGCCCAAACATCGTCATTATAATGAAACACATTACAGAAGAAGGTGTCTGGGGAGATACGTAAATGTATATTATCTTTTCCTAAGTTTTATTGCAGTGCCATTTCAAATTACTCGCTTATAACTCGAGAACCGTACATAAAGTTCAATTGGTAATAACGCCTATGAGGCGCTACTCTCGAAATACGACTTCTGGAAACAATGAAGGGCTTAAGAGGCGATCAACTCTAAATGACGTACCCTATGTTACGTCAAAAAGACGTGTGTACACATATATATATTTCCATCTAACTCAGATATAGATTTTAAAACATAGAACACAATGAAAGGATATTCACATATGTAGTTTGGACCTTTCGACGGCATGACCGTCGTCATCAGAATCATTCATTGATTCTGTGCGTCGCCAAAGAGCATTTCATTTCGGAGATGTGTATAAACGTGTGTGTATATATATATATATATATATATATATATATATATATATATATAATATACACACTTATATATTAATGTATATGAAAACATACACATACACAAACATATATACGTGTGTGTATATGTGTACATATATATTGAAATTATCGCATCAGTGTAGGGGTGCTAGGTACATTTCTTGTACCACATATGATTTTTATTTTATTTTGATTTATTAATTTCTCTTCTGGGTTACTCGCCCGTCAATTCTAAAATGCCGTTGCAAAACTCCACTCCCTCCTAATTAACCACAAAGAGTGCGCTCGGATTCTTTAAAATCTATTCGATGGAAACCATAGCAGGACCGACTGTGAAGTCATAGATTTCTCAATAGAAGAATAAACCATCACGAGAGGAATTTAATGAAGTTCATGGCAATGTATTTACTAGCTCTATCCGTCTTCAGTTCATTTATTCCTTCAATTTACACTTTAACGCGTAGATTTTTAATGTATTAGTTTTTTGAGGATTTGGTCATTACAATTGGTGTTTACATAAGATTAATGACTTTATTTTACATATGTTTAAAGTTTCAAGAAAATGACTGCAAAGCATATCGAATTGGAGTGGACAGTGCATACAGTGTTTAGTCATTTAAGAATCTGGAATGTGTTTTTCAGGCATATATGTTGGTATGACGTTTATTAATTTCCCATATTTGTTAATTAATCATTTTAAATTTTATACGCATATATACATTTTATTATAATTTTATATGAATTACAATCACATAAAAGTATTCATCTGAACCATAAGGGAGCACATGACAAGGCAAACACCAATAAAACAATTTAAATAATGTAGAAGGTCAGAAATTGAAAAGTATTGAACGTTCTTTCCAACAAAAATGGGAAATATAGAGAATAAGCTGATAAATGTGTGTAAAAAGAAGTATGGAAATATGAAATCTTAGAAAAGAGTAATAATACTATTTAAGAGCTACTATGAAGAAGTATCCCAGTTTTTTTCTTGCTAAGATTGCTTACAAGGCGGATGGCTTTGAAAAGCCACGTTATTGCCGTTAAAATGTCTTTCGAAGGGTGATGTAGCTGGGTAATTACATTTAGGGCAATGAGAAAATGCAAAAAGAGACAACTGATTGTAAATAGCTGTAAAGCTCAGGTAAATGACGTTGCAATATTTATTTAACCACAATTAATGGCAAAGAACGATTCCACAATTTGTGATCAAACTATACTGTAAACCTTAAAAAAATACTTAAAGCTAAATAATAAGCTAAAAAATACACAATTTACCTTACTGCAAATACTGAATGTATTTGGGGTTTAATGTATGTAAAAATTAATAATCTGAGGAAAATATTGCAATGAACATATTCAATTCATTAAAGACAGAAAGAGTCAATATCTTCAGAAATGTTGCGGTAGTCAGTTGCACAAAGCGTTATCACAAACAATCATTTATGTTTTCAGAAGACGAAAATATGCTATATATTTCAAGTTGCCATTAATAAACAAGTTTTAATCATTTGCTATTAAGCTCAATAACACTTAAAGTGGCAACATTTTAGTCAATACAATGGAGCAATTATGATTAATTTACAGCCATGTAAAAACAAATAATCGATGATAAATTGAAGTCGTCAGTACCTGGATTCACGCTATTATTAATTATAATTACTTTTTATTAACTAGTATTAATTATTATTAACCAGTATTAATTATTAATAACCAGTCTTAATTATTAATAACCAGTCTTAATTATTAATAACCAGTATTAATTATTATGAACCGGTATTACTTATTATTAACCTGTATTTATTATTATTAACTCGTATTACTTATTATTAATTGTTATTAACTAGTATTAATTGTTATTGTTTACTACTATGGCATGAAATACACTACATAAAGATGACCGTATCGCTTTTAGATTTCCAATTAGAAAGGTTTTCTTAGATAATTTTGTTCAAAGTTTTATTTTTATATGGTTCTTAATGAAATACTTTAGTTGAATAAAATCTTAAATTTAGAAGAAATATTAAATAAATATTTTACGAAATGAAAATCATTTTGGAATGGATTGTATTAAAGAAATTATTTTGCCTTCTCACACATGTTGGGGAAAGGTAATAGACAAAAATATAAATAAACCGTTTTCTTTTATTCCCTAATTTCCCCACTCCTTATCTTCCTTCTTATTGAAAGGAGTGAAGTCTATATTAGATGTATATCATTTTTCTTTCCTCCTTTTACTACCATTTTCTTTACCTCCTCTTTTCACATCGTATTGTTAAACTTTCCATGAAGTCTCCTTATCCACTCTCATTTTGCCACTAAAATATCATAACTTCAAGGTCTTTTTATGCCTTTAAATCAAAACGTAAAGACCAGGGAGGAGAAAAAACTCTGCATTGTTCTTCGTCAAAGTATCTCAGCAGCGAAGAACTTTCAAAGAGAATTGCGTGCTCCGCCACTTTGGACTATTCCGCAGGGAATCAATCTCCTCGTTAAGCGGCAGTGAGTTTCAATCGGGTTAAGCGAGGTTGATAAAACTATGCCGGGGAAAGCTCGCATTCACCGTCCAAGTTTAAATTAGGAAATGTTCTTTATTTTAGGACACTTCCGAGCTCCGTAACACTCTTTTGCCCCGTAGGTTGAATGACGGAATTTTCTTCGCTGCAGCAAGAGCAAAGGATCTGAAGAGTTAGCACCCGCAGTTGGTATGCGTTCCACAACCGTCGACGCTGTATCTTTAAAGGTGTGCACTGCAGAACTTCCTTCCTCTCAGAGGTAGCAATTTCTGATTAGTTTCACTTCCACTTCTTAGTGAAACGGTTACGTCTTTATATTTTCCTGAAATGCAAATAAATAGATTCAACCGCTTGCCAAAGCGACACCCGTGTTCCAGGCACCGGCGGTTAAGACGAAAAGTAATTCTTCAGGTTTCAATTTACGAAAAATATTTTTTTAAAAGACAAAAAAAGTTAAAGATATTTTAATGTTAACATTAAATACGAAGAAAATGGCATTGCTACATAGAAAAATAGCACATACAACGTTTATTCATCCTAGGATCTCAAAAACTCGTTCTAACTATTGCCAAACCATTTTTGCGGGTCTTTTAGCTTACCTCATACGCATTGTCCTCTTCACTGTCATCTAGCGTATTATTAATCTTACTTTTTCAAAAATAGATTATGATAGTCTCATTTATAACGTTCCACCAGGACTTTTTCAACCAAACACAGGCATTAGATATCGACGGTCGTTTCATTCATCCTATCGGTGTCACGTCATGAGTTCGTTACTTTTATCTAACATATCTTTCGGTTACTGTGGAATTCTTTGTAACACTGTAGTATTTGTATGAAAGCATAGATCATTGCTCTTCATGATTCACTCGTATTCTTACCCTGTCCCAGAAAAATCGGCAATAGATATACTTATCGCTGATTTTTTTGCTTCAATTAAAGTAATATTTGTTGAATCAGTAGTCTGTTATTCCTTTGATGTATCGTCCAGTTCTTAAAAGTTTCCTCAAGGTTTGGACATTAAGTGCACCGGAAGTTGAAGCTTTTTACTCCAATATTATCTGGATGGATACAATGCCTTAGTCAGAGGGGCGACTTCCCCGGGGATTTACTTAGGTATTATTTAGGTAGTCATTTCAAGGAAAAATTAAAACTGTTGCTGGCTACTGAATCAAATCAGTTCTTTTATCAAAATTTGTAACGAATCAATCATGAATTGTTGCAATTTTTCCATTCCTGATGCGGGAAGAAATACTTAAAAGTAAGTTTCTCCGGCGAATCGGCTTGCATATTATAGTTCGAAGTTAAACTCGCATACCATAAACTTACACAGAATTATTTCAGAACACAATTTGGAACAAGAAAAGCATTTTATAGCATATTTTGGTGTCTTATGTCACAGAATGTACGATAATTGAGGGGTACATCCATTACCTCACAGCGGATTTGATAAAAATCCTAAAAATTCCAAACAAATTTTAGCGTAATCTTTTTTTCAAATTCTAGATATAGAAACGTGAGTGCTTGATTTTTAGATCAATCTTTTCCTCCATTACTCACCGCACTCTCATTTAAATTGAATAGAACGCCAGTTCTTTTTATTCCGATTCTTATAAAATGAGAAAATATTTTCATAAAAACCTCATAGCTACGTAGGCATTTCCATAGTTCATTTTTTCCGTACCTTTTGTCATTAAAAGTGGCAGTGGTCATACTTTTAAGATATCATTTTCAAGCAGTGAATTGTAAATAAATTCGCAAAATACATTGATATGAAAAGTAATGATAATAAACTCTGTTGACCAAAAGCCATTTTTTTCATTTAATGGGAATACTTTCACAAGACAAGTTTAAGAAAAAAGAATATCGGAAAGATTCCCCACAGTGATGAGAAGAATTTTCCAAGTTTTGTTGTTTCTCGGGATGTAATTCGGTTTAAGAGTAATTTTCTCTGTAATCTTTAATTCTTAATTTACTCGCAAAAACATTCGTTGTACAACTTAGAAGTACGTAGCAATATTTATGCAGCTCTGATGTTCTCAAATCAGTGTGGCGAATGTTTCAATGAAATAGTTATCGGATTTTCACTAAAAAAATGGAAACTTCATAAGACAGCATCCTAATTAAAGCACTAAGGAAGTGTTAATTGCCTTGCTTTTTACAAGGAAAAGGTTACTGAAAATAGTGCATCGCTAAAAAACATGAGTAACGTGCACAATATTTTTTTATTTAAACAGGAGAGAGAGAAAAAAAATTCCTCTGTCCTATGTAATAAAGAAAGACACGGTTAGGAAAGCTGATTAAATTGGGAAGCAGTACGTTCTTTTCACTTTTGACTGCTTTTATCGACCTTGTCGTGAGTATGTATCTCGTGATAAATGAACTTATGAATTGAAACTCCTTAAGTTATACACTAAATTAATACCTGTCAAAATAAGCAAAAATCAGCGAATGCCTATGAGCCCAGACGGCACTTCTTCCCACTTCTCAGAACGTAATCCCTTCAAGAAGGGCTTTTCCTACTCAATTACTGAACCATCTCGTGGGATATCTCTTTACTCCCTATCCGTCTTTCGACAGCTTCTTCCATCTCCACTTCGTAGTCCTGCCAGTGGGAGTGAAATTATATATTTTTTTACAAATTATTCATTATTTAATATTTTCACAATAGTTAAAAAATGTTTAGGAGAAATATCGAGAGGTATTAGGGTTCTAAAGGAGATTATAAAATGGAGAATATGGGAAAATATGGGAAGAAAAGTGGAAATTATAGACACTATGAATGTGGGAAGATAATACCTAGTTAAATATGGAATAATGGAAGGAAAACAGGATTTTGGTTGGAAGGAAGTGCTTTCAAAGTCGATGAGGATGCTTAAAGCATCCTTATATTGCTAAAATACCATCTTTATCAATTGATTTCGCTCAAATATTTATTGCGAATTTTTATCCATGGGTATTCCCAACTGATGAAATCGATACACATTTTGCGTACTGATTAACAAAACTACAGAATATATTACCGCTAAATGATGCTCTAGTCATCGCAAGACCACACGGCAAGGTGGTATTAGTGCAAAAGTGTATCATAATAGCGAAGGAAGCCCCAATAAATAAAAATACATTGAGTTGAAGTGTCCACCTATCCATCAAATTCTATTCTATTTATATTATAACGGTTTTGGTAGGCCTTGGATGGACATAGCCTATGCAACGATACATTTCTTTGACTCTTCTAGTCAATATGATTTGATATCCGACACAACAAAGAACCTCTCTCCAGTTCCGCATACTTCCTTCCTCCCTTCATTCCATCCAAGATACCTAACCCATTTCTCTCCCTTCCTCGTTTTCCTGACATTCTCACCTATCTCACAGTCCTCAATATTCCATCAACTCATCATTCCATCATTATTCTCTTCTTCTCAACTTATGCCTAGTACTTCCTCTTCTGATTTTCTTTGTGCCCATTTCTTCTGTTCCATCCTTCTCAACATTAACATTTCAAAATTCTGCAATCTCTACGCCAATCATCATGCTTCAATGGCCATGCTATGACCGCACCGTTCAAAATCAAGCTCTATGTTTGTTTTAACGAACCTCTTCTTAGCATCCTTATTGAACGCACCTGTCATCGATTTCCTCTTCCTTGGTGACGGAGACTAGAGAGAAGTAAGTTATTTGATCGTGAATTGTGTGAAGGAAAACCGAGCCCTAAAATATAACTGTAGGAATTGTACATGCATTTAAAATATTGCCAGGCTTTTATCAATAGACTATAACTTTTAAATAGTTATTTACTACTTTTTTAACACTGCACATTTGGCGCTCTTTTCACCTATCATTAAAGTTCAAATCTTTAGAGGAATTTCATCCATTTTGTTGCTGAACATATGCTGTTGTGAAATTCATCATCTAAACGAAAACTTCCAAAATCATCTAGTTTCTGAAGTCTATTAGTTAAAAAAATGCTCCGGGTTAGACATACACAACCTCTAATTGGTAATTCTAATTCAAAAACATGAAAAAACGCTTAAGACCGCAGAGCCACCTCGTGGAGATAGATCTACTTAATGTAACTTCGTCATGGGATAAATTTATCCGTGAGCCTATCCTTGTCGGCATCACTACACATCCAAAATAATCCCTCGACTGGCTTTCTCTTATCCCGAAAAAAAATCCCATTCCACCACCCAGCGGGTATGATAAAATCCGGGTAAATCCTCCGAACCCAACGCTCGGCTACACAAGCACACACACACTCACACACACCCACGTAGTCGAGCAAATACTCACTCCGCGAACCACCTCTCCTTTGTCTCCATCTCCCTTAGAGCACTAAAAAAGGGAGAGGTGAGGGTGTGTGTTAGTGTGTGGGCATGAGAAAGGAATGCGTCTTAAGGGAAGTGGAAAAAGAGATTCCGTGCCTCTCTCTTTCGACCAGAGCCTCAATTCGGCGACGATATCAGATACTGTGATATTGAACGCTGGATTTGGCGACTTCCTCAACTCTGCTGTCGCGAATGGAAGAGAGGAGTTGGACGGGAGTAGAGGGAGAGGAGGAGTGAGTTGGGGGAGGGTAGAGGGTGGGAGATATACGTGGACTGATGAGAAATCGCCCATCTAATTCCCACCTCCCTCCTTCTCCCACATTCCCTCACCTCCTCCATATCCCATCATAGACCTACTTCTTCTTTACTCCTCTTTCTTTCCCACTCGAGAATGGCTTTCTTCCCCTCTTCTTCTCCCTTCGGTGGTGCTACCTCTGCCCTCACCCCTCAAGCTTCTCCAAATCCTCCCTTTTCTTTACCAACGGAGACGGATTCTCCCCAGGGAATCTTCCATTTTATTAAATTGTAAGTCGGATCTCTTCTCATGTAAAAAAAGAGTACCTTTTGGTGCGTATTTTCAAGGGTGTGTATGTATATATATATATATATATATATATATATATATACATATATATATATATATATATACACACACACACATATATATATATATATATATATATATATATATATATATAACTCGGACAGGAACAAACAATATTGGTACACATAAAAATAACACTCACACGTTATTTCTTGATAAATCCGACGGAAGTTAGCTCCGTTTTCTTCGGAGGAAAGGATAGTACTCTAGTATGAGTGCCTTAGTTTCCTCCTAAGAAGACGCAACTAACATCCGTCGAAATTATCAAGAAATAACGAGTGAATGTTCTTTTTATATCTACTTATATTGTTTGTTGCTTTCCGAGCTTTTTATTCAACACTTCCGTGCTACTTAGACGAGATCATAGACATATATACAAACACCCCTGTAAATGCATACCAAGAAAATCATAACTATGTGTGCATGTATATATATATATATATATATATATATGTATATATGTATATATATCTAAACATAAATAGATGGTGTAAAAGCACTCGCGAGAGCAGTATAACATTTGAACGGCACAACAGAACACAAAATAAAATAGATAGCACGTAAAAGGACACTCCCAATTAAGATTGTTTAAGCTTTCGGCCTTCTCTGAGGCCTTCTTTCGGTCAAACTGGAAGGTCTCGGAATATGTAGTCTGGGGAGGGAGGTGCGGGGTATGCTAGGAAGGGAATTAAAGATGGTGGTTAAGGTTAGGAATTTTAAAAGATTGGAAAGCTAGTATGTGTGCGGATTCGCGAGTTTTCACCTCTATATGGGTGACTGACTCGGGTAGGGATTCTAGGACGGATAGGGAGAAACATTAGTCGAAGGAAAAGTTGTGGGAATTGTCATGTGAAGGTATAGGAAAAGTAGAGCGTGAGGTAGAATTACAGGATAAGTGGTGATTGTTTAAAAATAGACGTTTCAGGCGTGATATGGTGGAATATCATATGGATTGATTTAAATTGAAAATTTTCCAGTATATATTTTGTGAAAAATTTCCAATTTTAATAAACATTGGTGATTGTTTATTCGAATGGATAAGGTGGTAATGCTATTGCCTATATAAAATTAAGTGCATTGTTTGATGACAAAATATAATGTTTTTCGAGAGGCAATAAGCGTGAAAACAAGGTGAGGGAACAATAAACGGGAGAAGGGAGCATATCTGATAAGCAGACATGTTTTACATTGGGGGTAAGTTGCAAGTAGGGGAAATGTGAGGAAATTTTTCAACGTCGGCGCCAAAAGGGTTGGTGGATCTCAGGGTTTTTAGATTGGCGGGTCATGGCGGGGTTGTTTTTCTGTTGTGTGTAAGTGGGTTGAAGCGGGGCATTTGATCCAGTAGGAACTTTTCTGGATAACTACGCTTATGGAGTGCATTTCGTAGATTATGGAGGTATTTCTTGAGGATGGCTGTGATGTGAGCCCAGGATGAATTTAACCATCAGCTACTAAACCGACCTTCAGGTTGATTATTGTGTTTTTTTTAATCTCTTCACTGTACTTTCGTGTAACTTCACATAGAAGACATGGCCTTAGCTTTACTCAAGTGCATATACTCAAGGATGAATGTCACGGAAACTGAAACAGCAAAATTTTGGTGTTCAAATATCTGGAGGGAGAAAATTCTTTAAAATTTAAGTGAAGATGTACCAAGTTGAAATTTAGATTTAAAATAATAATTTGGTCAGCAAAAGAATGGAGTACGATACGAAAGGAATGAGTTTTAGAAAAATTATCGAAAGAGTTGGAAAAATAAGATCTGAAAAATGTTACGAAATGAATAAAGAATGGCTTCGCTTATCTAACCAGAGGACGACATATATTATATAAAACCAAAATTGATTAAAGATGTTAAAATTTCTCCTTCCCAACCGGAAGTGTTTCAAGGCTGTTGAGAAGAAACTTCAGGTAAATAATTATTTATTATTCCACGGACATAGTTTACAAAGAGCATATTATTATTATATAAACCTCGTTGCAATTAGGTATTTGCCCTGGTGGGAACGGCCTAGTCTGATCACTGGTAACTCTTAGAAGGCACATACATACACACACATACACAAGAAGAAGAGATATGAGATAAGATGCTCTTATATACAATCACACTTTTATATTAACAACCGTTCCTTTACCGTCACAGAAGGTTTAGGCTTACATCATACCTACAACGCTCCGACCATTGCCGCACTACGCCCATAATCACGCACTCTTCAATTTCATATACCGTGCAGAATAATGCACCGTTAACACATCATTCATTCTGAAATATACAACTTTTCACGCCGTCACATGCATCACGTCACATCAAATACAAGCAATATTTTAATAAGCACAATCCTACAATAATCACTGATCAATTAAGCTTATCACCAACAAGCTGCTTTACACTTTTTCTCGAAAATCATCAAATTGGATGGAATGGGCCCAAACAAACCTCTAGGCAGCTGGTTGCCATTCAAAAATAGATCTGTTTAAAAAAGAGTATTTTTTTAACATTTGTTTCCTATGACGCAGGAGAAATCCTTAAGATTGATTTTTTTACTGCTGATAAATTCAACGTAAGGCTTGCGTGTTAAAACCATTTTCTAATTTTTCCCCAATCAGGTTCTATCTCTTCCTTCACGCGAGTGCATCCTTTAGCTCAAACAGAAAAGCGCACAGATGAAACCTCGGCGGGAATGCATCACCCACGTAAAAACGAGGTTGATGCGTGAACCTCTTCTGCGAAAAGGGTCGTGAGTTCCCGATTCATAATCTGCGAACGGACGTGTGTTTCTGCACCACCGACGCAGCGTAAAACGTTTGTAGTCTACTCCAAAATAAAGCGACCGTCGAAGATAACGCGCTTCTACCGAAGGCGAGACTGTTTACTCTCTTTCAGATGAAAGGAAGAGGATGCCTGGATTTGGGGTGGGAGAGAAGAGGCGAAGGGGGAAACGGGGATATAGGGGGTTGTAGAAGGGGGAGAAGAACCACGACCATCCTTCCTGGACCACTTCCTCCAATCCAGATTCTTTCCATTCTTCCTCTTTGTCCACATTCTACATACCCCTCCTCTGTCCCGCAATCCTCACAAGCGCTCGCCGCGAAGAGATTTACAGGCCCTTCCGATGGCAGGAACGGGTTTGACCCAGGACTCGACTTCGACCCTTCCCCACCCCACCGAACCTCACTCACCACCTGTCTCTTCACTCGCGCATAATGTCCGCGGGCTCCATTAAAAGTAGCGAATGCCTCTGCCACCTCCGGATGACCCGTTCATTTTTTATGGTTCGTTTTGATGGGCATCGCTGTGGGAAAAGGATTCTCATCTGACATGGTAAGGGGATGGTTTGGCGGCGAGGTCAATGTCCTCGGGGACGGGTCACTGGGACAGTCCTGCAAACCGTTTATTCGTGCTGAAGTGATTCCTTAGTATTCTAATCCATGCTTATGCAAAGGGTAACACGATCCTGGGATTAATCAGTTTTAACACGGACAGGCTTCGGAGGCATTTACGTGTGCAAGCGCAATTATTTTTCACAGTTGGCATGAAGGAATAATTAAAAGAGTACTTTTCTATTAGAGATACACCCTCTGCTCCTCCGTTGGTTATTTTGGGCCAACGTATTTTAAGGCTTTCTATACTCACACTACGTTCGAGCAATAATGGTAACATTCAGTAGGCCAGCACCTCACGAGTGTCAGATACCCGAATACAGTTCATAGATGGATATGTGAGGTTTGAGAGTACATATCCAAACACATGATTTTAAAGCAACATTATCATTGAGAGAAAACGTAAGGCACTTTAAATTTGGACCAATTCATATGCAAAATGCTTATCTTGATGGACATTCACCACGCCCTTTACTTGTTGCGTCGTGAGCTGATTAAAACATACGGGCTACAAAAGTTACGACTCGTCTCGCAGAATTCCTCCCCTCACGGGATTTTTTTTAAGGTTTGTTATAGTTTTAAGTATTCCCCTTGAAGCAACAAATGTTGAGTTGTCTGGTAATAGCAGACTTACTATTCAAATCTAATTTTTATTTTAATCAACTAAAATATTTATCCTTGTTCACAATCATGATAAACTTTTAAGGGCTTCCTGAATACTTAGAATGTTAAAAACAATTGAAAGACGTTAGTAAACAATTAAAATTAGAGAGAAAAAAATTAGATAATTAAATAGAAGATACACAAAAAATATATTATCTGTGAAAAAATTTTAATTTCTCGTGAAATGTTTTTGGGCGAAATAAATTGAAACGCAATCCCGAAATGTATAAATAACCAGTTTTTATTTTCTTAGAGCCATTAAGGTACGAAATTTTTAGAGAAACTAAAAGCTATAATTCTCTTCATACAAAAGAAAATAAGCATAAAAAAGTAATTTATTTAAAATTTTAGCAAAAAAATCAATTATTAAAACATTCCATGAACAGACTGCATTTAAAATATTTGAAATCAAATAAAAAATGAGAGGTAGTTTATCAAAGCGTCCAACTGAAGTGTCTTAGAGTTTGGATCTAAAGGATTACATTAGTGTTGAGGAAGATGAAGAATAATTTTAAAATTACAAGCTTTCATTTTAAAGATAATGACAGGCCACACGGATTCATTGATAAATACGGGAAAGAATAACACATTTAAGCCAAGGTTTGAAAAGGCTTGAATGTTTAAAAATAGATGGCATTTATTCTTTATAATCCTTCCTCGTTGACCCAATAGTTTATATTATTTCAGAAGTGAAATATAATTATATTTCAGTTTGTAGAGCAAAAATTGCGTTTTATTACTTATTTTATTAACGTTTTGACGTATTTTTTTAGTTATACGGTATCTGAATGAAATATATTCAACCACCGTATTAAATGGCCACGATAATGATTGCTCCAGCGTCAGTGATGCTCTATCGCAAATAAATGTACTTTTCGCACAGATTAAACCATCGTTTGAATAAATGCCAAATTTAACAGAGATATCTATGAAAGAATGATCCTCTTGGTGGATGCAGGATTGCAGTGTATTTCCACCAACTATAGTTCTATTCATTTATGTGAGAGTTCTGATAAATAATGATGAGATCTCTATTTTAAAAAAACAAATGATGATTAGCGTCACTCATGAACACATAAGTTATACATTTGCGTTTGTCTAAAAAGTGATATGATGTAACCTAAATGTAAGGAAGAAAATACCACTTCATAACTCTGCATTTTCCCAAACGGCTTCAGGCGCCAAATCACGTACGACGCACAGCATGATGTCCACAACTGACCGCAACAACACACGCGATAGCATCGAATTCGTACATGAAAATTGTGGCGCAAGGTGCTGCCACAAAAGTTGCCGTTATGTCTCTCGCCGGGAAAACTTTAAGGCTTGAAATGATAAATCTCCATCGGTAAATCACACTGCGGGTAGGTTCGCATCAAGAGTCCCCATTCGTATAGGCGCGACATAAAAAGGAGCCATGTCCCATTTTTTTCGAGGGAATCCCCAGAATATGTAAGCCATGAAGTGCGGTGAAATACGACAAAAAGTCACGGCCTCTTGACTGACGCAGTGCGCATAGAAAAGCGGCATCAAAAAATGCTTGAAGAGGTATGCCTCTTTCAGTCATCTGACATTTTTTGGAAGTTCTAAAAATTTGAATACAAGTTTCTACGTCATTAAAATATTATTGTTAATGGCATTCTACCGCATAAGGTAGGATTCGTATAGACACTAACTGAAAAACGGTGAATGTACGTATTTGCCATTGTATAGAATGAGGAAGTATTAAAATGATAAAATGACGTCGAAAATATATAATAAATGTGTTAAACTGGGGCACATTGCTATTATAATAGCAGAAAATATTATCATGACCTGATATCATATAAAAATGGCATACAACAGTTGTGTGTATATATATATATATATACAAACACTTTTATATATTTATATATACATATATTCACTGTAATGAGTGCTTGACATCAGACTCCATGAAGTGGAGACAACCATGTATGAAGCAAATGGTAACAACGGCTGTATGAATACGGCTCGTATGATTGGATGAATCAACCCCAGCCATACTCTTGTAAGATTACGGCTTGATTCTTCCCATTTTAGAGAAAACCATGTATCTGGAAGTAATAATTGTCAGGGGTGAGAGATCTCAGTTCTGCAAAATAAATTTTAAAGAATAAATATCAAAAGAAAAAAAAATGCACTAACTGTAATAAAGAGTTAAGTACAGGAATTTTGAAGAATATTTTATACATAATTACATATTTAAAATATCTATACAAACTGACGGTCTGAAGTATTATTAAATAAAAATTAAATTAATAATGCATAGTTAATTATTAAAATAAGAATACAAATTAAGTTCTGTATGAGAGATATTACCAATACATACATATGTAACCATTTTTTCCGTGGATTTAAGCTTCTTTGCATGGTAGAGATGTGAAAATTTTTAGAGAGCAAGCGTCTAAAATCATGTGTAAGTTTCTCTAAAAATGTATTACTCATAGTTTGAAGGATGGCAAACCTGTGGTCGGAACTGTTTTAATATTACTCGCGTTGGAAAATACAAGTAAAATGGTCACTAATTGCAGTCAAGACCTGGCTAAAAGTTAGAACAAAGGGAAACAAAAGGAAATTGGTTACTACTCTCTTCATAAATCTGTACATGAAAGAGTATCTAATTAGGTAAAAACTTATCCTTGTCAATCTTGTGATCGTATGTCAGCCAAAATTTTTCTTTTCCCTTAACATTAATCGTATGCTCCAACAAAAACGTTATTAATACGGTTGATATATTCATAGTTTTCATAGGCTATTTTTGCCTTCCGTTATTCCAATAAATACGTAGATGAACGAGTTGTTTCTAAACTTATGATCTATCCAGTTTAAACGTCTTCATTTTACTTCATTCAATGAATTTCTTCTTTCTCTCTCAGAAGCACACTTTTCACCCTCATTAATGCTTCGATAGCAATACTACAGTGGACATACTGCAGTCCTGTATAAATGACTGGAATAAAGCGCACTAAAATTGATGAAGCAAATTTCACCAGGAGTATTTATATAACGTCAAAATTACACGTTTACCAGTCAAACACTTTATAAGGGTGATTGTGGTTAGGTCCAATATGAAAATTTGCTTGAATTTAAACATTTACATAGAAATTATTTTATAATACATATGTCACAGACAGATATAAAATACATGTGACAAACGAAATGCATTTTCTCGTTCTGTAACCTGGAAAATGCATAAAAGCGAATGTCCGGGCATTAATGACAGATTCAAGCGTCCATTAACTAAGAGCACTTATGCATTAAAGCGGGAATTAAGACAGTAGTTAGCTTTTCTGGCCATTTAGAGGAATTGCATATAATATAGGCCGAAACGCTTATATTTTTAATTATCCTTCCCTTTATCAATTGCCTTTCATGGAAACACTGCTCTTCACCGTTACACAAATGCTCTCCGCGGTAAATACTATATGAATACTTCCCTCGGTTTAAACTCACGCCCTTCTCTCCATTGTAACGACCATTGTGAATGTTTTACAGCCCCCTTTGGTTGAACTAAAATTGGCGGAAACATTTTAGATATCGAATGAAAGTGACTCAATTGATTTGGAACTATAAAAACTTTAGTTTGGTAGTAATATGCTTGCGAACATAAACGAGTATTGTGGCTCGAATGTCTCATGTGACTTTCTGTTGATGAATCAATGAACTGTGTACATACACAAACAAATCATGTAATTAAATATGCATGAGAAAATATTTTTTCATACTGAACACCAGCTGGTCAAATTAAATATAAATTATGTGACCGAAATCAAATTTTAAAAGGTCACTGTTTGACGAATAAATCTCAAATTCTCTCAATAAATAAATATAGCCATCTCATAGATACAGTAGTTTACCGTTTACGTCTTTTTTTCGATTTAGGTATGCCAAAAAGAGAAATATCAAATTTTTATATAAGACTGTATGAAAAGAAGCAAAATAAATGATTTTATATCGATACGTATATTTATACGTATGGTGGGTTGCGGTAGTCCAGGGGTATCCCGTTGGACTACTGACCGGAGGGTCCCGGGTTCGATTCCCGGGGAAGGCACTTTGGGCACCTGCAGCTCCACCCAAGCTAGTTGATTTTTGGGGTACCAGGTCTTCCTGGGAAACCATAACCGGCACAGGGAAAGGAACTGGCCCCCCTACCCTGATGTGTGAATATTCACACGCCGTCGGGCTTGGTACATGGGTGAGCTAAACCGACCTTCGGGTTGATTATTGTGTTTAAGGTTATATATATAGTATGTAAATACATGGATTAGGTGCAAATAAGGCTTAAGAATTAAGTTAAAATCTAAAAAAAAGCATTTTCCCAACTTTTATAAATTCATTAGAATACACAGCTTAAAATTTAATGCTCCACGATAAAAGAACCGGGGATTCAAAATTTGAGGAATCGATTTTTCTTCTAAGGATTTATAAAAAATTAACTTTCAATGGTGCTTCTACAGGAATGGTGGCAATCTCAAACTATGGAAACTATACTCCCTAAAAATTTTTCATCATATGCTATTACCTTCTAATATTTATTAATTCTGTCTGATTATATTCGACCTGTTTCAATTCGCTTGAAAGTTAACAGATTTGACTCAAGAATAAAGAAATAATACGTTTTCTTACGTCCCCATATATTCAAGGCCCCAGCAGAGACACTAAGAGCGAACACAATTCCAAAACTATGCGTGAAATAACCTACTCTCCATTCAAAGGATCATTTTTTGCACAAGCTGATTGCATCTGATTCCATTTAAATACCATGATCGGTACTTCGGCCTTTTTCTTGCTAAGAAAGATCCAGATGTATACCCATACATTAGATTTTCTGCTTGCACAAGTGATGGAAACGCGTCTCCAACCCCTTGGGCTTCATCCAAGATTTCGTGAATCTTTCTCTTCGTTAACGGTAGAAAAAAAAACATATTTTCCTCTCTTCACCAGTAAACAAAAGTTTTTCAACCCTATCACTCCAGTTTTTTTTCTCTCCTCCTTTTTGTGTTCCTGCGCCATTCCTCTTCCCTCTCTCCTTTGAGCACGTAGAGATTATTCTTCCCGATGGAGGTGACCGTGCTTTCTCCACATACCCCTGAAGCTTACATTTTGCCGACCCAAATAACATCTCTTAAAGATTTAGAAACCACTGAATTCCTCCATGCCTCAAGTAGGGGCCCGATTCTAAACCAATTCTGCTTCCCTGTCAATTTTTGGCGAAACACCTTAGTAGATCAGGATTCTTACATGATTTATTTCCCCCGATTGAAAAGGATTGCATGAAGTTACAAAATAAAGTATCACATGCTACAGACTTTCCATTTTAACTTATTGGGACTGGAAAAATAACTTATAAAAAGGCAATGGACGTCTGTGGAAATTCTCAGCAAGTCTAGATAACGAGGAAGAAAATATAGGCCCCAAAAACATACAAATAAAAGTGTTTGGAATATATATGATGTGTGAATATAGTGATGGATTTGAAAGTTGACCTATCTCTACTCTTTTTCATGGTGACATTTGTCCTTTGAAGCATTAATAAGGTGTATTTGAAAATAGATATATTTCAATAGGTTTATTTTTTATTTTTTATAGCAAATAGCTTTTATCGGTGCCATAACACAACTGATTTTGCAATTTCAACTGTCATAAAAATTTATTAAATTTTTTAAAAATTATGATTATTATTTCGGATATAAATAAGATGCAAATATCAATCAATGCATTCATTAACTCAAGCATAGGGAGTCATGCAAACATTTCCTGGTTCACATATAGTATATATCTTTTCGACCACGTTTTATTTCTTTTCGCCCTCGTTTTACATCTTTTATTTATAATTTTAATGTTCTAAAATTTAAATTCTGAAATAATTTAAATTCTGAAATAATTTAATAATCTGAAATATTAAAATTTCTGGTGATACGATTTGGCCTTCGCATTTTAGCCACGTATTCTAAGATCAAATGGGTCGACAGTCACTAAACGAGTTCTGCGAGAAATGGATGCAGAAATATATCTATAAAATCCACTGAAAAAGAGTTTTAACTCTTCGGGACTTAAATTAGATTAAAATTAGGCAAAGAAATGTTGACACTTTAAAATAGTAAGGTAGGCTTGTCTATACCAGAAGGAAGAAATATGGTTATGATTTCAGATGTCATGACGGTTAAAAAATTACAGGCTTTTGCAGATGAGAGATAGTGAGAAATCATGGAGATGGGAGATACAAAAATTCGAGGGTTGATTATATTCAACAAACTTTAGTGTCGATATCCCCTTAAGTTAATGACAGTATTGATTCATAATTAAGAGAATACTTTCCTCAGCTAATATTCACCCTATCAAAGAATCGACGTAAGTCCCTTTAACAATATCTGTTCTAGGGATCGTAAGTATGAGACATTATTTCCCAAAAAAATGGATAATTTGTTTTACAAACAATTCCATGCATCAAAATTCTGCGAATTGCGACGAAATAATTCCACGCCCCCCTCCATTCTCAGCACTAGAAGTACAGGTGACTGTCGTGGGGTTAGCCCATAAATAAAAGGTAGAAGTCATATCACCCTTCCGTAATATAATGATGACACCGGATGCTTTCCTCATTTTCTGGAGCGTTTAAGCCTATGACCAAACTTTGGGAGTGATTCGAGATCTTAACCAATGCCTCCGGATCCCAGTAATGGAGCCTTTTCCCTCTTTCACGCACAATTTTAACGACTTAACCGTATTTTTCAGAAGATGTAGTGAATGTCGACGTTTCGGGAGTGTTTTATGGAGGTGGGGCGGAGAACGACCTTCTCCGGAATTCTCTTCTTTCGCCCCATCGCCACCGTATTCGCCCATTTCAAACCTTTATCCTATTCTCATTCCCACCCTCGCTCTCCCTCTTCTTATACTGGAAGGGTTCTCATAAATCGTATCCTATTCCCTTTCTCATTCCTGAGACGGTCGGATCCGAACGACACCGGTGCCAAAAGAAGGGGAAAGAATGCCAAACTGTGGACCGTTTTGCGTACTTCCGCCCTATGCCATGTGGATTCGTAGTCGGGGGTGAGGGTGGGGGGGGGCGTAAAGTCAGGAGAACTCCCTGATGCAAGAGAGCCGAAATGTCTGAGATACGCGACGTTAGGGTCTGACAAAAAGGTTCGTAACACAACTTTGGCATTTTTCTCACGCCAGTACCTCCATCACTAAATTTTACCCTTAAGGCGATCATCAAAAGGTGTTAAAGTACAAAAATAATCACATATAACCAAAATAAATACTTTTTCACCTAGATACACTGCTTATATTTCACAATCCATAGACCATGATGGGCTTTACCTATCACTTAACGCACTGTTAATATCGTAAATTGAACTTAGTAATAGCAAAGGGTGCAAAGCGTTTGGCTGCTGACCTTAGGGTCCGTGTTCCAATCCAAGTGCCTCTTTCCATGCTTGCTTTTGTCTGTTTGTAAAAGACGCTCCTTTTGATTTTTCGTGCTGGTAACGTGATTTCCCAATTTACTACCTGGAGAACCACTGTGAGCACGGATAAAGGAACTGATTCTCATTCATTGATGATGATTATTTAAACATCATTAATCAATCCAACTCAATTGTATGATTAATATGGCTTATCGTTTAAGAAAACATGAACAGAATGAAATATAAATTCAAAATTACAACAGTATACGCATATGCATGGAATTAACTAGAACGTTTGAAATAATACCATAAAATGAATATATTCTCATAAAAACATTAAGTAAGCCCATAAGTTGTCTTCAAGAGCAAACCAAAGAAAGGCTCTTAGTTAAAGAGGATTACAGCATTTCCTTCTCATGGGATTATTGTACAAACTTCCCAAATTGCGACTCTTTACATTCCCTAATTCCATATCACTTTTTGGTGCAAAGTTTTAATCTCTTAAACAGATTAAAACAACGTTTTATTTTGAATCAGTATTCAAATAATCATTCTATCCACCTCTACTACAACGGTATGGAAAAATGAATTTGCTATGTAACCTTTTGACAGTTTTTTCTAAATATCTACGGTTCTGTTAATGAGACGGCCAAATTTTCTCTCATGGCAAATGCCATACCCTTTCATCAGCGATGCAATCTTTGTAGTTTTCATGGTGGCAAGCGCCATATTAAGTGCCATATTAAGCCGATTACGTATTTTGGACAACATTAAAGAGTGAAATGAAAAAACGAATCAAAGATAAGCGATTCGAAAATATTCTGAATATTACAGACATGGTGAACAAATAAAAACTTCAACTAATGAAATTACAATGCGTAGCCCAGCCTCCGGTTTGTTTAGTTAAATTGCATTTGGCTTGACTCTGTGGTACTGTGTCATCATGAAATAATAGAGAGCAAATAAAACGCATTAGTATAATGTGTAAACACTCAATCTGATTGCGTAAAACTGAAAATTATTTTTTATGTTAGGTTCCTGACACAAAAATACTTTATATTTATTCTAGATCCAATTTATGAATAAAACAAATCGCATTAAGACCACACGGAAAAATTGCTCTTCTTAGGACGATTCTTTTTCTAGTACCGTAGTCAGCTGTTGAATTGGAGTTAACTTTAGTGAAGCAGATAATGTATATTTTAAGTTGAAAATTTTAGTCGATCCCCACAACCACACATTAATCTTCCTTCCAATTGGAGGGTGTGGTGAAGGTCCTTTCAACAACAAATTGGTAGGCTTTTCATTCTGGTTTGGAGATTGGAGATGGAGAGCACATTTTATGAATTTTGATTGCCATTAAAAATAAACTTTTATAATCTTGCTGGTATAGAATCTGTTAAAAGCTGATTAGATGAAGCCAAAGTTTACCTTACCATAGGTATTAAAGCTGGTAGATACAGGAACAGAAAAAGATTAGAATATGTATTGATATGCATCGCAGATATGTAAGTGATATATATATATATTTTTTTTTTAAGTAATCTACCGGTTAAGGTAGGTTTTTGGATGGACACAACTATCAAATAAATATTTTGTGACTCCCGAGCTAGCAAACTAATCTATATCAGGTCCCTCTTCATCTCGGTGTACTTCTTTCCTCCCTTCATCTCGTCCAACATCCCTATCCTGTTCCTACCCTTACCTCGCTTGCCCAACATTCTTCCCTCTATTACCCTCTTCAACATTCCACTACCGCTCAATACGCCCTTCATCCATTTTTCCTGCCTCCATAGGATTTCTCTCAACAAACCCCTCTCCTCCCCCACCATTTCTAGTACTTCCTCATTTGTTTTCCTTTCGGTCCATTTCACCTTTTCCATTCTTCTCCACACCCACATTTCAAAAGCCTCCAATCTACGTATATCCTCCTGCTTCAGCGACCACGTTTCCGCGCCGTACATAGCTACGCTCCATATCAGAGTTTTTACGAGTCTTGTCTTAACATCCCTACTCAACGTCCCCGTCATCAACTCCCTCCTCCTTGAGAAAGCCTCCTTGCCTAGCGCAATTCTTCTCCTTACGTCTCTACCACTTTGACCGTGTTGGTCCAAAACACTTCCGAGATATGTAAACTGTTCTACCTGCTCTATTTTTTCCCCGCCTATTTTAATATTTAGCTTAGCCTTTTTCTTTCTGGAAAATCGCATAACCTTTGTTTTATTAATATTTATTCTCATCCCATATTTATCGCACTGAACCTCCAATTCACTCAACAATGCTTGCAACCCCTTGGCTGACTGAGCAACTAATGCTTGGTCATCAGCAAACCTAACCGATTTTACGAATTCCCCTCCGACTTTCATTCCTACCTCCAGTTCTTCCCATGCCTCTTTAATCATTTCCTCTACATATACGTTGAACAGTACCGGTGACAATGGGCAACCCTGCCTTACACCTCTTCCTAACACTGCCCATCCGGACTCTCCGTTCCCCACTCGCACCTGAGCAGTCTGAGACATGTATAGGTTGCGGATCAGTCTCCTGTCCCTCCAATCCATTCCTATTTTCTGCAATACACGCATTAATTTTTCCCAATTCACTCTATCAAACGCTTTTTCGAAATCTACAAAACAGGCAAAAACGTCCTGATTGTATTCTATATTCCTCTCGACTAGTGATCTCATTACTGCAATGGCATCACGCGTACCTCTTCCTTTCCTAAACCCAAACTGATCATCCCCTAAGTAATCATTTGCCTTACTCTCTATCCTTTTGTTGATGATCCTGAGAATAACTTTAGCTGCGTGGGATATCAAACTTATTGTTCTGTAATCCTCACATGACGAAGCCTTTGCCTTTTTTGGAATAGGAACTAACACCGATCTCACAAAATCTTCCGGCCAGATTCCTTCCTCATAGATACTACGAATCAGTCCATATATGGCCTTCTTCCCACCTTTCCCTAACCATTTCAACATTTCTACAGGAATATTGTCCAGCCCCACAGCCTTATTTGCTTTCATCTCCTTTAATGCCCTTTCTATTTCATCGTCGAGTATGCCTGGACCTAAGCTATCTTCTTCTACGTCATGTTCCTTTTCTATGTCTAACCTTGTCGGCCTAAATTCTTTACCATACAGTGTTTCTATATATTCCTTCCATCTCTCTTGGATTTTTCCTGGTTCAACTATTATCTTACCCCATTTATCTTTAACTGTTAGCACACATCTTGCCTTCTTACTTCCGGATAATAACTTAACCTTGCTGTATAGAGCACCAATTTCACCCTTCTTCTGTAAACTTTCCATATCCTCGCATTGCGTTTTCCACCATTCTTCTTTTGCTTTATTTGTGGCCCTTCTCAATTTATTGTTTAACTCTTTGTACTTCATTTTGCCTAACTCTGTGTTTACATTTTTCCATCTTCTTCTCTCATCCATCTTTGCAATCATCTCCTCCGTTACCCATGGTTTCCTTATCCTTTTCCCATTAACGGTTCCTATAGTGTCTTTAGCGGCTTCCAATATCCCTTGCTTGATACATTCCCATTTTTCTTCGATAGTACACAGTTCTTTACCGTCATCCATCATTTTCTCTACAGCCTGCTGATACTCCTTCCTCGTAAATCCATTTACTGCTTCTAAATTCCATTTCCTAACCCGCCGCCCTTGCCTTATCTTCTTGAAACGAACATTACATTTCATAACAACTAAATTGTGGTCAGAGTCCGCATCCGCTCCTGGGAAACTGTGCGAATTTATCACACTGTTCCTAAACCTGTGCCTAACCATAATATAATCTAACTGATACCTTTCTGAGTCTCCTGGCATTTTCCATGTATACCTACGCCTTTTGTGGTGTCTAAACCATGTGTTAGTGATGACTAACCCCTGTCTCCTGCAGAATTCAATTGCTTTCTCCCCGCGTTCATTCCTCGTGCCTAACCCATAGTCCCCCACCTCACCACCATCTCTTCCTTCGCCTACCGTCGCATTCCAATCCCCCATCACTATCAAATGTTTCCCTGCAGGAACACTCGCGATGATATCCTCTAACTCATCATACATCCTATCGACTTCTTCCTCCTTGTGGTTGCTCGGTGGCATGTATACCTGAATAATAACCAATATATATATATATATATATATATATATATATATATATATATATATATATATATATATATATGTATGTGTGTGTGTGTGTGTGTGTGTGTTTTGGTGAATGTATGGATATGTATGGATGTATTAGATCTCAATAATTGAAATTGAAATGAAATTTTAGTGAAAATATTTGTGAGTTTTATGTGATTAAAAAAGCCTGAGGTAAACTAATTCAGGACTTTTTGTAAAATATTTTGTATCTTATTTAAATCTTTTAATTTTTGTTTTATAATTGAAAAGTATAAGATTGGTAACCTGGTAGGATTGGAGACCTAAAACACACCATAAATAAATCTAATAGCTCCAAGTCATAAAAGCACACATGAAAATATGAAGGAATGTTTTCCGAAAACTCTAAAGAATATGGTGTGAACTATTGGCTGTGAATTAGTAAGGGCTCAACCCCAGAACCAATATTGGCTTTTGAGAACTCTATGCCGTTATTTTAGTCAACTAGGTAACCATCAACGGGACTGAGAATTTGACAACAAAGAATACAATGTTACTAAAGTCCTGCTTGTATATTTAGAAGACTTGGCCACGGGAAGTACTTCGCCATTGTTTCCTTCCACCTTGTCAAATTCTCACTCTTTTGGTAGCCACTATGTTGTCCGAAATATTGATATAGATTTCTTAAAAACGATTATATGAAACCTTATTGAAACTCTAAAATTAGGAATTATTTCTTCAATTAAAACTTCGCATGTTGATCATAAATTTCTGATAATGAATCCCAATGATTTAAATGTTTATAAAAGAGTTAAATTCTATTGGTCTGCAATTTAATTGCAAGCTAAGCAGTTAATATGGTGCAGAACTAGTGCAAAAAATTGATTTCCTTGAAGCTCTGGATGATGAATACCCTATATACACTACCTATTGAGTTTCGACGAAAGTGATAGCTTTTTATAATACTATAAAATTGTAGCATCCAAAAGATAGGTCTTTTAAAACCAAGCGGTGGAATTATTGTATGTAATGTATGACCTTTAACTAATTATTTCTCAAAGAATCAGTATATTTTCGTCTTACTCCTTTCTCCGTTACCAAACTAAGGAAAAACATAGATCTAAATCTGCATGTTTGTTTTAGCAGATGACCGAAGTATCTTTACCAAGATATGTGGTGGTAAGGGAAGAAATTCAGGTGATATAATTAAGGAAAACGGAGTACATATTCCTGTCCGAGAAAGTTGCTGTGATTTTGTCATACATTAATTACTGTTTTCACTATGAAACCGGAGAGATAAAATATTATATTAAATTTATGTGAAGTTAAAATTAAGAGTCTGAGTCAGGAGATGTTGGCGTCTGACGCAGGCCTCACGTATATCAGTAATTGACCCGAAAGGCAAATGATATCACGGGCTTTACGAAAAGAAATATTAAGTATCGTAATCTTGAATTGTAATGCTGCAAATGGTTTTCAATATAAGATTTGATTTTGACAGCTAATGACTGAAATACAGAGTGTAGTATTCATTCGGTTCAATATTTTATTCAACCAAGTTATTTGTATTCAGCCAAGGACCCTTGAGATGTTTAAAAGTTAAAACAACAGTAAAATGCATTCATTTCAAATACGATCAATGTGGTTAACTTTTACATTTGTGCAAGGCATTAAAATTTCTGCTAACTGTTATTTTATTTCGGTTAACTTGTATAAAAAATCAAAGCAGTCAAATCATTCAATATTTTATTTACTGCTTTAATCTTCAGACGGAAAGTAAATCTTAGACGAATGTATTTCCCTCTGGAGGAAAATATAATACCAGTAGCCTAATCGATTGACCAAAGTATTTTTTCTTTGAACGATCAAACCAACTTAGATAATGTTCTGCCATCATTCTTTTCGCCTCACTGCTTTATCTCTGTATTTCCCTCCATTCTTCCAAGGGATAACAACGGAATTTTAGAGACGAGACCTCCTTTCCATTTCAATGCATCAAGTACCCGTTTTATTGCTTAAGTTTCCAATGATGTAATCTTGCCTCCTTCAAATTACCCTTTCTCCTTTTATTTATTTCCTTAAGAAGTTGAGGAAGACCTGTGATTTCATCTTCTTGAGTGAATTTATCCAGCAGAAAGTTTTCGCATTAATCATGTATGTACTACTCTTGAGGGAATTATATTGAATGCCAAAAAATGAAAACGGCGAATTAAGGCAAACAGAAAGTGCACTTAAGTCCAATAGTCCTTACTTTTACTTTAAAAATGGCCCATAAAACGATACCTTGAGTCATAGAGAGGAGAATTAAAGAAGGGGGGAACGCGAGTTTTACGCGAAGGCGTGAAATAAATAGTTAAAGAGCTAATGAACAAGGTAAATTGACGTTTTTTCCTTGTAAAATTAGAGATCAATATATATATATATATATATATATATATATAATCACGAGCAATAACCAGTATCAATTATTGGTAGTGTGTATTTATTTCAGTATCCTAAATGATCTTTAAAAAAATCCATCTTTATAACGCTTTTGCATTGATTGAATGTAAGTGTATATATATATATTATATATATATATATTATATATATATATATTATATATATATATATATATATATATTATATATATATATATTATATATATATATATTATATATATATGCATGTATTTCTATATATATGTATGGGTCGCGGTAGTCCAGGGGTAGAGCGTTGGGCTACTGACCGAAGGGCCCGGGTTCGATTCCCGGGCAATTCACACTGGGCACCTGCAGCTCCACCCAAACTATGTCATGTTTCGGGTACCAGACCCTCCTGAGAAACCATAACTGACACAGGGAAAGGAACTGGCCCCCCTACTCCTAATTCTTCTTGAGAAAGGTGGTTGCACCACCGAAAATTCGTTATATTTATTTATATTTTATGTGTTTTTCTTTTATGTGTACTCCAATCCCTGTTTCTTATATCGAGATAAATGTGAAGGAATGTACGAGTATGTATATATATATATGCATATATTTATATTTGTTTTTTCCCTATTCGTCCCTTAACTCTTCACCCCTCACCCGCCCCCTCCTCCACAGAAATCCTCTCCCCTGAGAACGTCATTCTGATGACGACGGCCATGATGTAGAAACGTCAAAACTACATACACACCCTGCCACGCGTCCTTGTCAGTCATTGTGTGTGACAGTCATTTTAGTCATGTACAAATAATTAATGCACTAATTAACGCATATTATATGCGTACACATACACACACTCAGATGCATTAGTTGTTAATATGTTCATTTTCAAGTTTAAATTGATTTTGCATGAATTAATACGTCTCTGTAGGGGTTAATTTGCTATGCTTTTATTTTATTTGTACGTGGTTTAATTATATTTTACGAGTATTATCCTAACAGTCTCCGCCACACTCCATTGCTGCGGATCTTGGGTTATTATATGCAGATTTGAGCGAATGATAAAGTCATTATCATTGCCAAACGCGGCGAATGTGCGAGTGAACGTGATTTGTTCGACGTCGGGATCACGAAGAATAGTCATCAGACTGGCATCTGCGAAACGGAGGCAAGGTAATAACGGCAAGGCTTAATTTTTCTTCCGTCCCGCCACTGGAGTCTCCAGAAATGATTTAACAAAGAAGCCGAGCCGTGAAATACCGTCCACATTAATTAAATCTGCGACCGAGCGGGGGCATGCTTCGGAACCACCGCCCTCACTCCGTCACTCTCTGCCCAACCTTCCCCCTCCACCTGACCTCTCCCCCCTGTCACCCAATCTTTTGACCCCACACGTCCCCTTTTTCGCGGTTCCCCGTGGAGATAGAGGGGTGGGGGAGGTGAGTCGGGCACGCACAGGTAGAGGAGAATAGGGAAAAGATAGATTGGGACGGAATCAACTCGCGGTGACGTTAATGGGGGTTATCAATCACAGGAAGGAGAGCAGAGGAAGGGAATGAGATATTCCACCGCCCTCTTTATCTATCCCAACCCCTCCCCCAAGTTCTCCACTAACTCCTGATCCAGTCTCCCCCGACCCCCTTTCCTCTGGACTACCCTAACAAATGCTCCACGTCCTCTAGACCACGAATCTCTCCCTTGTTTGCTCGAGTCGTAACCGAATTTTGTGGGAGCTGTATACGCAAAGAGGGTCCCATGGTTTATATTCTGGACGCTGTAATATTATAATCGCATTATAAATTTCTGCCTGAAAAATAAACTTTATAGTTTCCGAGCTTTTTTTTATGATGCTTACACTTTGAGTCAATACGCTATAAAACACTTATTACAATAATCAATTTAAAATTTCTCGCCGCGTTTTTACGAGAAAATCCGTTTCCACCTGATAAATTACGATATGGCGTCAAGATAAACATGATTGCACGACATCATGTCAATATTTATTGCCGGCTGGTGCTATGAAACATAAATCGTGGTAATTGAAGTGCTCTGCGGATTATGACGTTTATTTAACAGATCCACTAAATTCTGGACAATAGTGATGAACCCATTATAAATGTTCATTAAGTTTTCAAAGCTGAACGAAGCGGTTAAATTAAAAACTCAACGTTATTTTTACTTATATTCACGTTTAGTCACTTATCATCCCTTCTTTTAAGTGTTTACTAATCAGACCCTTACCATACGCAGCCTTGACAAATAATATAATTTGTATGAGACCAGACCCTGCAGTGAGTGGTATCTCTAGATGAGATTATGGTCTATGTGAAAGCAAATGTGTCCCATCGGGATTCATTGAAAAATGTACTGTATAAATATACCCAACTCTCGTTTTTTAGCGTGACTTTGTCGAAAAGATTACCACTTGATATTTTTTCGAATCCTTCATGGAACTGTAGCAATTTAACTTTTTCCACTTCAGAGTGTATACGCTTTCCCAACAGGCTATGAAAAATATTCACGTTTGCAATATTTTTGCCGTCCGATAAAGCTGGCCGAATCAAGCCCCCATCACATTTGACACGCATATCAATGTATAAAGGCCCGCCTGACTGTCATCGGTACTTCAAAACTTTGTATCATATTGCTTCCGATTCCGAATTCATATTGTTTCCGCACAACCAAATTATTGCAATGCTGGAATACTTTGAGCCAAAAAGTAAAAATTAGCACTTCTTTAAACCAGTAACCTAAATATTCCGCCTTTCATTAAAGAAATAGCTAGCGCCATTTACAGAATAAATAATTTATCTATTCATATTTTCAAGAATATCTATTGATTAAATTTATTAATCAAATGAACGACATAATCAACAGCAATACATATTTTGCATATTCAGTTGATGAAGAATTACTAACGGTTATGAATTTCACCATTCAATGTATCAACCCTTAGAGCATTGAATTCTAAGTTTTATTCAGTTCAATGGCCAAACTCAAATGTAGCGCTTGTCTCCCTCGGATTAAAAGCATTCCAAGCCAAACATAGATGAGTGTTTAAAAATATAAAAAAAACAAAAGAACTCGCAACCTATAGCGCGTTATAGGGAATTAATTAGGATATGAATGGAAGACCAATATGATGCAAATTAATGGAAGCGACAGAGGTGAATGCTTGCGATGTCTGTCAGTCAAATAAATAGTTCGGATGTATTTACCAAAATCCCTTTTTTTACAGATGTATTCACTTTCCCAACAAATTTTTAATGAGGTCGAAGTGAAATATTTATCGGAAACAACAACGTACAACGACACCTTTCGCTGAGGTGAATCCCAATGCACCTCTCTCACGCGCAGCAACGTATCGACGAGTATAGTCCACCACGCGAAATCCAAACCAGGGTGACGATATTGCGTTGTTCCTAAAAGTTCAAATGTAGAGGAAATTCAGAAACTTGACATGGGTATTAAACTTGCAAGAACACAAGTTTGTTCCTACTTTTAATGGGAAAGCGTTAAATATGAGCAGTAAAATTTCGTGAACAACGCACTTATCTAGACTTGTACATAATAAATTGCAAGCCAGCGGGAAGGTGTGTTGTATGGGAATTACGCTCTTCATAACGCGCAATATATACTGCTGTATGCTCACATGATAGTCAAAATTCATACACGATTACAGAGACAAATAAACATTAGAGTTGAAGTTAATTACGAAGATATTCAAGCACACTAAAGAAATAAAATCTAAATTGCACGACGTACTGGACGGTGATAAACAAGAAATATGTAGCAGGTGGCTTGGGCTGGTTTCGGCAGGAGCTCAATGAGGTTCACATCTTTTCCTTTCAGCACTCCGGCAGAGAACGAGTTTAACGATGACACAGAGGAAATTATAATTCCCCCACAATATTTGGTTAGGTTAGACCAAACAGATAAGATAAGGGAGATGAACTCCAGGACAGATAGTAACAAATATTCGTTCTTTCCTCGGACAATCGGGAATCATAATGGTAAGAAATCAAAGTCATAATAGAAAAATAGAAATGGACAAGATTAAACGCTACAAATACATTTGGTAAATTTTTAGGTGTGCGTTGGTGCTTGTTTGTGTTTGCTGCTAGTATCCCTCTATGCATAAAATGTTTATTAAAAATATCGGTAACAATTTCTTTCTGTTGTGTGCGTGAAGTGCTGAATTCAGACCGTCATTTAAGTGTGTGTGTGATCGTAGATTGCATTGGCATTGAAGAGATGACAGTGTACACCATTATCTCTGAAAACTGCCGACGCGAAAGATCTGAGCTGAATTCGTCTCGAAGGTCTTGACGAGTGCCCCACCCGCTCCAAATTAAGCAACTACTCGACGAAAAACGGTATCGCATCCATTCCCCAACCTCTGTAGAATCCCGACTTGGTCCCAATAGAATGTTTTCTATTCCAAAAAATGAAATTTTCCCTTAAATGGCATCACCATGGGACCCTAAGTGCCGTCAAAGAAGCTTGAACTCGTACTTAAGGACCTTCCGAAATCCGCCTACTAGGGAGCCTTCGAGTCGTGGCAGAAGTCACTGAAAAACGTGCGCAGAGGCAGAAGGGATGTGCTTTGAAGAATTTTGAGGCATTGTGGTAATATATTAAAAAAATCTATTTTGCCAATATTATTTTCTATAGTTTTTATAAAAACCATGCCTTTTTGTTTATGTAGGACAAAATGGCTATTGCGTGAATATATTCGTCCGTGTGGGTGTTCATATTTTCGTTTATTTTGCACGTGGTTACATTCTATTTGTCCGGTTGTATCCCAGCAGCCCCTGCCATACGTCCTTACAGAGGTTTGGTGTATATGTTTACATGAGTGTGGGACCAGGTCAGGCCCGTGAGAAGCCTACTTTTTTACGGGGTCGCAGAGGATGCGAGGTGAAACATCTATCCTCTTCACGCGCGTACCATCCGCGCATACATATATGAACTGCGTTTCGTTCCAGCGTATCCGTTCCGTCCTTATCTCCTCGCTATTGCGCCGGAACTTCCACAATTCGCACCCCTTTCGCACCCCTCCGCCACGCCCTCCCCCACTCCCCACCCACGCCATTCCATTCCTTATTCTCCGGACCGCAATTTCCTCCGCTTCCCACCCAACCTTGAAATAGCCGTCTTATTCGATCGAAGGGTTCCCTCTCCCCCCTGGACCTCGCCTTTTATGCCGGAGTCGTCCGAGATGCTGACGTCTGCTTCCGGCCCACACACGTACTCACACAGTATTCCCTGCAATTCACCCAATCCCTCGCCTGCCATCACTCTACTCGGCTCCCGGTTCAGGGAACGGTGAAATTAAATATATTTTTACGTCTAAGTTCAATATATCTTACGGAATATTTTGGTCTCTATACAAAATGTCCTTTGGTTTCCCCGTGTCACCTCCATCGGTCGGTCACGGTCCATCTTGTGGGAAAGAAGAAATTCCAGGAATCGGTGTGAGGGAAAGTGATGTGGAGAGGTTATTTATCTCCAACAGATAAGAAATTATGTTTGAAAATCTGAGAAAAAGAGCGCTCCGTAATCTCGAAAATCCAGGATTTTTTCCTGGACCAGACAAAGTAACAATGGCCATCGTTAACAACTTCTCCAAGGATTGCCGTATGATCAATTAATTATCATTTTCTAGGTATTAATATCAGCAATATCAATTCGATCGCATTTAGGTGAAGGAATAATAACAATTAGTAACGGAAATAAATATTGGCAATTTAAAATCCTACATTACCAATCTGACGCAAATATCAGTAATATGGAAAGTATCATTTTGCATATTTCGACTGATCGTGTGAGAACGTGTATCGCATGTTTTAGTTGAGGGCATACCTGTGTTTTAATCCACTTTATTGAAGAGCCACTCGTTGGGTCCTTTCAAGGGCATATAATGATATCGCTTTTATGAAAGTACCTGAGCACTGAATATGCGAAATGAATATCAGGTATTAGTGACCAATCGATATATTTTGTTGTTTTAAGTAACGTCTCCGAACCAAACAATTCTTATAAACATATATGTACTACATATCAATTTCAATAATCTGCAAGGTATTTCTGACTCCCATTAATATTCTCTTTTGTGTGTATGTGTTGAAAATTATATTACTTCCTAGGTAGATAGATGCTTCTTAGTGAAAAATGGCAATTTTATTAACTTGTATTATAACCTCAAAAGACACTAATAGAAGCGAAAAGTACTATTCGGACATTTTGTATTGTTACTCTCCACCCTCACGTGTAAAGTGTTTATTTTGGAATAATTTTTAATTCGAAGCAAATGCGTAATAACTTGTTGGTTTATTTTCATGGAGCCCATTTGATAATTAGGTACAATTTACATAGTATAGCTATCGTGTAAACTGTTATGTAGAAAAATCAAAGAAAATTGTAATTTCATACCATGCATGTCAATTTACGTATGAAAACCGGAATGACCTCAAATATATATATCATTCATAAACCTCTAATTTATCGATGCATGCGATAACGCTGACTTATTCCTGTGAGAAATGTTAGAGTCCTACTCATTTCATGGGAAAAAGTATGCAGGAAAAATATTTTTACTTAAACCAAAATAATTTCCAATTTCGAAAAGAAATCTAAACTTTCCTGTCATTGGGATGATGAATCGGAACTTGGGAATTTAAACGTACGAGGATTGAGTGAAAACAGCGATCTGTTGAATGAAATGGAGCCCACGGGAATGCAATATTTCGCACGGGCGGGCCTTCACTATGTGACAAGAAGAGGAATCACTTGTGCGGACCCCATTCGCTAATTGCCGAGTCGACCACTGCGTTTGGGACATCCAACGGTGATTTAACGACCAATCGCGGTCACATTTAATCTCGATTTCCATCCAGCATCGCCGTTCCAGACTTGAAAGTGTGCCTCAGGGAAGAAGAACAAAAATAACATTAGTCTCTGTCTTCCTCTTTCATTCCTGTGCATATTCAAATATGAAATCCATTTAGTAAATGACACACGAAAGAAATGTATCCTATAAATTCAATGTGCACAAAATACACCAATGAATAATATTTTAATTTTATAAAATAGACTCTACCGTTAAAGTAAATTTTATCATTCAAGGCTATCATCTACAAGTTTAAATTGGTAAATTGTGGAAAACATCAGACTATATTGGTGAATATTATCAATATAAACGATTACGTTTTAAAACATTTTTGAGTTCCACGTTAAGATGCCGTACCGTATTAGACCTCATCCAATACGACCAGATGTATATGGCTGAAGTGACTGAAAAAAGTCTAATAGAGCGTCTACTCCTATGAAGTATAGCCGTGATCGATTATAAGCTCGTTCATGAGAAAAAATGACGAACGCAAAAGACAAAATTTTAAATGGGCTGCAATACGCGTCAACTCTCGCGATCTATCGAAGCGAAACGCAAAAGGACATTTTTTGGATTCCATCAATGAAATTTCCTTAACGAGTATTAATCAAAGGCACATACACGCCAGCAGGAATTTTAATGCGCATTCTTTGTTCAGTTGTGTATTATTGAAAACACTCTGTTGCACGCTGTAAAGAAAGTTTGCCGAAAAATATTTTTTAACGTTTAGATCGTAGACTACATTTTGTTGTAGGCACATACATAATAAACATTTTTGAAAGCCTTATGTAGAATATCATTTTTATCGGAGTATATCTGAAGCAATACCTCGGTAGGCCTTAAATATTTTGAGCTAATTTTTCTAAGATAAATTCTTGATAGTGCATTTAATTAAGTAAATCATTAATGACCATTGAAATTACATTGTAAAGAAAACGTTGTCAAAGGTGTATTATTGATGAAAGGCACATCCCTGCATCGACGAATAAAGTACGACTATATATACACGTATATACTTGATTCACAATATTCACTAGAGTTAAAATAAAAAGATTAAACAAAAAAAAAACCTTCATCAGGGTACGAGAAGTTACTGTGCATAACTTCCGACCTTCTGTGAGGCCTTCTATAGGTCAGGTTATCAGAAGAAGGTCTCAGAGAAGGCCAAAAGCTCAATCTACAATGTGAGTATCCTTTTACGTGTTTTCTGTTTTATTTTGTGTCCTATTCTGCCGTCCACATGTTACAATGCTCTCGTGAGTGATTTTACATCATCTATATAAAATTATATATGTGTATATATATATATATATATATATATATATATATATATATATATATATATATATATATATATATATACATGTATACACAAACACACAGAAACAAAAATGAAGGACACTTACAGTAGATATTGACGTTTCATCGTCATCAGAATCATCTGATTCTGATGACGACGGCGCTGCCGTCGAAACGTCAATATCTACTGTAAGTGTCCTTCATTTTTGTTTCTGTGTGTGGAATATTTATTATCCGAGTGTTTGTGTGTTTGTGCGTCGCCGGAGAGCGTCAATTTCAATGATACACACACAAAAACACACACACACACATATATATACTGTATATCCTGTCGTATCTATCTACATTATTCTATCACGCCCCCTTCAAAAGTTACTTTTTATGAAAGTGTCGAAGGGGAGTATTACATATAATGCTGCGATTTTCTGCATGCCCACCTACCATACTGCACGCTCCATTCACCTTCCAAACTATATCCTAACATCTACGCACTTCCGCTCCGCCGATACAGATGTTCTCCCTCTTCATCCACGCCATTCCCTCCTCGCTGATTTCATAAATCCCCATGCGAAACCCCTCGAAGAATACTCCGAGAGAAGAGACTATCTGTTCGCTCTTCGCCTCCTCCGTGAGGATATCCGGGATATCCTTTCGAGGTGTCTGGGAGATTGCACTTGGGGCTGGCGGGGCGAGGAGAGAGCGGGAGATCACGATCAGGCACGGCCTCTCGATCGTCCAAACCACACGCCCGGGGATTTTTCCAATCGATATCGAATTTTTATGACTGACTAGAGCGAAAAATACCTTCCGGGAAAATATGTAGTGCGGGTGTCATTGCTTAAATTTTTCCACCATTATCATTTTCGACATAGTGCCATCTGCAGAGATGCCACTTAAGACTAATAATTCCACGAGAAAAGGCGCTACAGCTTAAAATGCTCCGTGGTGGCCGGACGTTTAGATTGCCATTGTCAGGATTTTAATTACTCTATTCCATAAAATCATATTCCACCAAGAATAAATACAATTTCTGGCCATAAGTTCTATTCCAGAAGGGTGATAAATGTAAAAGTCGGGTTCATGAGCTTCTATAATTGAGTGGCTCCAGCCAAATCAATACACAGTCATTTCTAATGGGAAAAGAAATTTTCCAATCCCACCTTAACGTACCGAGATTACGGCTGTACTTTCAATGAATGTGCTGAAGGTGGAATTGTATGTCCTCAACGACAACAGTTAAGAATCCAGGTTTGTCAGTTATCTTTATGAATCGGCATATTTAGCAGAAAAACTACTTCCGTGAAAATATTTTCGAGGTAATAAGAATAATAATACTCGTTTTTGGAGTTCTGAAATAAAATGTGTCGAATAAAAACGATACATTTCCCTTAATACACAACCTGTTGGTCTTAAGTTTCTTTCTAAGAAAATTACTTATATTTGTCGGAAATGAACGTATTTATTATCAAAATGTTTTCAATGAGACTAGAAAAAAGTGACACATTTTTATTGAGTGGGAAATGACATTCCATTTGGTTATACGAAAGCGTTTTATTATGCACTCAAATGATTTAAATGATATGAATTAACATATGAATCATTACAGCCCAGATAGCTTAAATAACCAAGTTAAAGGAAAAGGGGCTGAACAAATTCGTCTTATTTTGAATGTAAACATATACTAAATACCACACAGAAAATATATTAATAACATGATTAAAAACGTATACTTGTGGGGCATGTGTGCTACACGCAATTATCAATGCATTTGTTTCTACTGAAGCCTCTTAAGATCAAAATTATGAAAAAATAATAGCAGTTTTCCCTTAGATATCGATTTACTACATGACCAGTTTCGCTTTACCACACGATTTTCAGGTATAAAATGTATTAAGACTTGGTGGAAAATCTTCATATTGACATTTGAAAATTTTTTTGACCTGAATGTTACACCATAACGAAACCTAAGTCGTGAGAATAAAAAAACTTTAAGTGGAAAAGCCAAGTTGTTTTATTGTCAAAATTCAATACAGTTAGCACTTTAATATGATGTGGTCGATACCGCTGGTGTAATAAATCAATATTTGGTAGAATTCCTCCACATCACGGCTAAAACTACGTAATATTTTCATGACGTCTTGACTAAGACTGTGGACGACTGAGGATTGATCACTTCTTCTCGAGACTTTGAATAATGAAAAGAGAAAATGCGGTGAAAAATCTGCTTAAGAATTAGTCTATACCGCGCTTAGTGCCACAAACACTTCCTAAAACTGTAACAGTAACTTTAACGGAGTCACCCGCTATGTGTGCATTATAATGCAACCATTTCAGAGAGTAAAAATCATTCGCCTTGACCGGGATTCGAACCCGGATCCCTCGATATCCGGCCGAGTGCTTTAACCAATTAAGCTACCGAGACGTCCTCTTACACTCTGAAATTTTAAAGCCCCCAAAATTTCAGAGTGTAAGAGGACGTCTCGGTAGCTTAATTGGTTAAAGCACTCGGCCGGATATCGAGGGATCCGGGTTCGAATCCCGGTCAAGGCGAATGATTTTTACTCTCTGAAATGGTTGCATTATAAACATTTCCTAAGTTTAATATTCCTTATAATCAAGTCCTACTCAGTGGTCACATTTAGGGGTCAAAGTAGTAATTCAAAAATGCTGACACTACGCAAAATTCAATAAAGTTTTTCGAAGGTTGTAAACTTTTCCTATTCAATATCCATTTTTAATAGAATAATTGTCAAACTGGTGAAAAAGTCCCAATTTGGCCTTAATAAGGAACTGTAGTAGTGTTAGGGTGACTCAAGTATATACGAGGGTCATCCGGAAAGTAGTACCCGTTCGTGCCGCATGAAGTGCTGACGACGCGAGTAGCCGCTGGACGAGGTCAGATAGCTTCAGTGGCTTGTCTGCCTTCTCTGAGCCAAGTTGCGTGACGCTAGCATTGCCTGTGTTGTTTCTGTGATTGTTTACAATGTTTAAAAAAATTGAGAACGCCGCCAGTTGTGAAGTGAGGGCAGTGATTAAATTCCTCAATGCAAGAAACGTTCGCCCATGTGATATTCATCGCCAATTAAAGGAGGTGTATGGAGACAATATAATGGACGAGTCGTCTGTTCGGCGGTGGTGTCGCAACTTCAACATGGGGAGGGGGAACACACACGACGATGAGCGTTCGGGGAGACCGTCTGTCATTACAGACCAACTGGTGAGCTCAGTTGACGAATTCGTGAGGAACGATCGGCGCGTCACAATTGATGACATCTGTGAGCATTTTCCCAATGTTTCTCGAACAATTGTTCATGAAATTGTTAAACACCATCTGCATTATGCAAAAATTTGACTTTTTGGCAGGAAAATGATTTGACAGCGATGAAGAACTTAAAGAAGGAGTGACCCTGTATCTCAATGAGCTGGCGGCGAAGGACTATGCAGCAGGAATACAGAAACTTGTTACACGTTATGACAAATGCCTTAATTTGCTTGGAGATTATGTTAAGAAGTAGTTTAAAGTATCCTCTTTCAAATAAAATTTTTTATGTTTGTTAATATTTACTTTTGTGTCTTTATTTCACGAACGGGTACTACTTTCCGGATGATCCTCGTATATAAGTAAAGTTCTTCATGGACATTGTTGAAATGGGCAATCAGTAATTAGAATTCATAGAATGCAGTGAAAGTTAAGACATTAAAAAAATTTAAAAGTGCCTAAAAATTTAAAAATTGCTTTGAAAATAAATTGTTTACCTCAAACTGCAGGCGGTGAGTTTCATCGAGGATTGGAAGAGGGATGAAGGTATGCAGGAGATATTAACTAGAGGAAATATTAAGAGTCCCCACGGCAACTGAAGTTTAGATCACTAAGTTATAATAAATTGAATGGAATCCGGTTAAGGATACCCTTTATTTCCATTTACAAATTGCAGCCACCATCCAAATAAGGTAGTCATCCGAAAAATTACCAATTCAATAGTCTAAATTGATTTAGACATAACAGTGAGATTTTATCCCACTTGCAAAACTCAGCTCAAACAGAATGAATGATTAAATAGTTCAAATTTATGTGGTAAAAAATGGTACTTAAATTCACCCGAAGGCCGCTGCGGCTGATAGGGTATAACTAATCATAAATGTGGGTTTACACTCATGCTCGAGAGAACAAAATTGAGCTTCTTAAGACATTAATATTGAATACAATACTAAAAAATAAAGCCGATTTTCGCCGCGGGTCTCTCCATTGACAATGGAACCGAGATCTTGTTCAAACAGTATTAACAATATAATAATTGTATACATTTCTTCGAAATGTTTTTATAAAATATTTGAGCACAAATGACTTAGAATTGCAACTGAAAGCAGAAAGCACCTGAATTGCTTTTTCATATTGAAATACCTATTTATAAACGAGCTTTCACCACATTTTCTTAAGCTAAATACCTGAATGTATACAACACAAATATAATAATTTTGTCAATGTAACCAAAACAAACTGACCCAATTATGTAATTTATTGTTTTTAATGGTGCTTGTACTTTTCAGTGGATCCCTGTATTTCCATCGTCCATACTTTATCGGTATTTACAATGTTCATCTTCTGCGGCTCGATCTGAAATCTTCAAGGCTACTGTATTCTGATTTCCACACTTCTCTAGCCCGTCTGCGTTTCTTTCTTCCTGGTAGCGACCATCTACCAGAAGGCTTGGCTATTTTTTCTCAAATGCTTGACCATTTGGTCTCAATTTCGCCAAAGTTTCACCTCTATCTATATATCCTTCTTTCTTTCGACATTTACTATAGATTAGCATCATTTCATGAATACTTTTAATACACGGGAATAACAATTTGCATGAACTAATTATCATTTCAGCATATACGGTCATTGATTGGTGAGTCAAAGGTAGCTCCATTCAGCTGTATCATATCAATAAATTTCATTTATTCGCGTTTAATTCAAAAAGTAAAAGTTGGAGAATAACCAAGAGGAAGTATGAGAGAATTAGGGTACACCATGTTTATATTAAAAGTATCGGGAAATCTTTCGGTAATATATTTAGGTAATATATTGTCAAAATGCCTCAAAATTCTTCAAAGCACATCCCTTAAGCGTGGGCACACTCTTTCTAATGACTTTTGCCACAACTCGAAGGCTCCCTGATATGTGGATTCGGGAGTGTCCCTAAAGATACGTGTCCAAGCTTCTTTGACGGCACTTAGGGTTCTATGATGATGCCATTTAAGGGAAAAGTTCACCTTTGATAGTAGGAGAAGAAAAGGGCAGTTTTGATATGCTTTCATCGTTGAACACTTGGCAAATCATTTCCAACGCCTCCGTACTCAATAGTCTCTGTCGAACATGAAATTGGATGGCGTGCCGTTCTTCGTTCGCTGCATTTTGCGCTTGCACCGAGTCACTCGAAAGGGGAGCACTAAAAATACGGTCTACCCTAAACAAACCTTCGCAGACGATTGGCGCTTAACGCGTGTTGAAGGTCAAACCCCCTACTACCAATTTAATTGATCATTAAATGGCAACGCCGTGTGAGTGCGCTGTAACGCACTGCCACGTCAGAAAAAAAACTTTCCTCATATTTTTTGCACAGACCTTATAAATCCAGATTCACTTTTTTCGGGGATAAAATATGGAAATATAAAGCATGGGTACGTTTAAACAATCATTTTTTCTCAAAGAACTCTGAGTTGAAATTTTAGGTACATTTTTCCAGTTCATCTCCAGAAGTCATTTGTTGAAGCTCCTCACTTTACTTCAGTGTTGTTAGGCTTTCCGCATTTAGACTTAGACTTCAATGGGCCAGTATATTTATATTGCTGACCATCAGTTAAAAGAGAGTTGTGAACCTCTCGTGAGAAATATCTAGCAAAATTTAGAAGGATTAACATATTCATCGTTTATTCATTTTCACCAGGGAGGCCCTTCGGTAGTGGGCCAGTCACTAACGAGGTGGGGTTCGTGTAAGGATTAAAAGGCTCGCGAGGAAGGACCCTCTTAATGGCCTTTTACCCAAGGCATGGCCCCAGAAAATGGACATTAACCAACTGTTTTACGAAGCCACGACCATATCCCATCAATGTTCGCGGTAAGAGGATTATAATGTAATCCGGATAAAATAAATGGTTGAGTGAAATTCATGTGATGAGTGAGCACGGGAAATCTCTTCTTTTTACCGTTGCCGTTATTTTTGGGTGTTTGGACAATACACTTGTAAACCGTTAGATGAAAAGCTGGAATCGGGATTATAAAACCTCATAAAATCCGAGTAGATAAAATGATTTTAGTTTCACGGACGCAAAACACTGACAGAATTTTAAATAACATAACCTTTTCGCGTAATAATTCCTTCTTAAAATATAGTCGAACTAAGTGGTCTCCATTACAAGTAGTACATTCACCAACTCATTGAGCACATTAATTTGTGGACGACATAAAATTACCTTGGTGACTGCAATTAATTCGTTTGAAAATATCCCTTTCGTCCAACCCACTTGGAGCAATTTCAAACTTGATTACTTTCTTATAACTAATGCCTCTCAAATAATAAACAAGATGAATCAAATTTTAATCTGTCCATGGCACTCATTACTCATTTCACAGCTATTCATTGTTCTAAAAACTGTAAATATTAATGCATGGTTTTTATTTCACATGTTAGGAAGCACAAGAAAGTGTCTGGAACCTTTCGTCGACGCTCCATATGTCATGATTAAAATATAAATTCAAAGGGACTGAACGGCAATAGAAATTATAATGTAAATTTGAACTAAAATTATATGAAATATCATACAAAATTTTGTAAATTTAACTGTTCACATAATTTTGACGCATAAGTTTTCATGTTTTGTGTAATAATATTTGCGATTGTAGGTTACATGAATAATATTACGAAGCAAAGATTCTCACATGTTAAAGTACATAAGGACAATGTAATATTCGTAAACGTCAAACAGAAATACTCAATTGCTCGCATGCTATAAAATATATATTTAATATTATACTGTGTAGACTATGTTCGTCAACTACGACGTTTTTTTTCAGAGAGTAATGGATATTTTGTAATTTCGCACAGTGTATAGCGCAATTTGCAACTGTATATTACACCGTGAGTTCTGGCCAAAATGTCAAACTATCAATAAAGAATACTAATTACGAGTTCAAAACCGTTCGGGTGTAGTAATACAAAAAAAACGCCCGTATATGTGAGAAACAATTCATAGTTTTTGTAGTACCATAATAATTCACCTGCAACAATTTCAGAGTGTCAAAAAATTAACCTAAACCGGGATTTTTACACTCTAAAATTGTTGCATTGAAATGCATGTTAGCGGATGACTCCGTTAAAAGTTACTGCTGCAGCATCTCCCGCAGTTTATTGAAATTTAGATCATTCACCTGATCACACTGCTCACTGCTCTTTCGTGAATTTTTGGCAAAAATCAACACTATAGCAATGATGTCCAACCATCCATATTTAGCAGACATGGCCCATTGTGACTTTTTTCTGATCTCTAAAATAAAGGATACGTTAAAAGGTCCGTGGTTTTACAAGTGTAGCTGGGATGAAAAAGATTGTTGAGTAAGCTAAAAGATATACCAAAGATTGAGGTCCAGGAGTGTTTTAAGGATTGGAAATGGAATGGTATAAGTGTTTAGTATATTAAGGGGACTACTTTGAAGAGGATAATATTGATTTAGATGAACAGATTCATTCAAATAAATAAAATTCATTCAAATAAATCTATATCCAGCTATTTACTGAAAACATCTCGTATACTTCAAAGATTCGATTCCCGAAAATCTGAAGTTGCTTTAGTTGATATGTTGTAAGGAATACATCTGACTCCATTTACTGAGAAAAATGTGAAATGTTTGAATTTGTTTATTTAATAAAGAAAGCATCTGCAAATCCATCTCGATAATGTATCGGTGAGCAGATAGAGGTAAACAAAGTGATTTGAATTCAACGTCTAAATTTGGATGAACTGAACTGAATATATTCCAATAGTCTCTGAAAAATAAGTAGCTTGAATTCAAATTTTATAATCTTCATCACTTGTAAGATATGTGTGAGTAAACAAATTTGGTTAATGCTTTTGTTTTACTCACAATACTCTGGAAAACTCCTAAAAAAATCAGCTCTTGTAAATCTTCCAGGCGTAATATTTAAAATAAAGTTTAAACTCCCAAAAGGAAACAAGTTCTCAAGCACATCTGCTGACCATATTTACTGGTACACGTTTGCATTTCAATATTTCCGCAGACTTCAACCTTTCTTCAAGAAATAAAATTTTTCCACTGTTCTAACGTACGATTGGTTTTTTAGGTTAATAACAGATGAGGGGATGCCCAAATTTATAGGAATAATTTAACCTCTGATGACATGCTCGAGAAATAAAGCGGAGCCAAAAAATGACCCACGTTTACTAAAACTCCTATAAAATTGGCGATGGTGATGCGCAGCATCGAAACCATGGTAGTATTGCATTCAAAGTGTGTATAAGTGTAAAGTTTTCCTTATTTTTTACCCTCATCATGAAGGAATTCCACAAAGTTAAGCCTGAAACTGTTAGTCATATAAAATTGTTTTCAGAAGCAATAAATCACTTTAAAATCCGACAATCCTTGACGTATAATCATCTGCCATATTTGTTTAAAAATATTTATGGTAATGGATAAAAAAAATGAATTAAAATACATTTTCACCCAGTAATCTCAAAATCAACGGCAGATGGTTTCCGACAGGTGTCATCACATATATATTTTTTTGTCACAATTATGGAAAAATGATGACAATATACAGGGAAAATGATGATTAAAAACTTTCAAACCTCAACCTAGTAGTAGCAGAACTGCCCTCTACAATTTTCACATTTGATAGAATCAGATAGTATTTTCATGGCAAAATTTTAAACGCATTTAATTTCAATCTTTAAAGCATGCAATGTGTCGTGAGCTGTATAATTCACACTTTTTTTAACACAATTTTCTTTTCGATTCCGTCAGTATTTTTCCAGGGAAGATATGCCGTTGTTGGCTTTAAAGAATAGAATTCCTGGAAGTAAATAGGAACAAATAAGGTATTATGACGAAGCATTCCAGACGACAAATACCTCTCTATTCATTTTCCTTTTTAACGGTGGAATGAGATGACATACCACTAGGGGAACGCACCCGTCAAAGAAAAAATGGCAAGTCAACACGAAGCGATCCACGACCACAATTTTTTCGTAGCTCCGAAACAAACCCTTAAAATATTCGTGCGTCAGTTTGACAGGCGATGGTCGAACCATCGGCTTCGCTAATGATAAGGTAAGCCGATATTTGACAATCTCCAGGTAGAGGGGACGCCGGCTATGTAAACAGACCTTGAAAACAGACGATCGGATAAAGCGGCATCAATTTCGGTCGGACGGCATGATTACCGTAAGTAGTTTAGACCTTGTGAGCCCCCAGAAGCCCCGTCCAGATGATGGAAGTTGGCTGAGGCATGAGGATTAACGAGATATAGTGGGATTGAGTAGGAGAGGGCATCGTCAGAAGTGATAGAGAGATTCGGATGGGAAATGGAAGGAGAGGCGGGGAGTATGGCCCTGAAACTCACAGGGGCTCTAGAGGTGATCTAGGGACCGCTGAAACCGGGGCCGTGGCCTCGGACTGAAACTCGGCAAGGCTTGATCAAGGAATCGTTCGCAGTAAGAGTAATCTGGTTTTTCTCAGCATTAGTGACCTGCTAACCCCGCACCCCTCCGCCCTCAACCTCATTTGTGAGGGCTAAGGGGGGCGGGGTTAACGGGTACGCTTCGGACCCGCTAACTCCGCCTCCATATCCATCCTTACCAACGTTAACTATTCGGGGATTTGGTGCAAGTTATCTTGCGCTCTGCCTAAATCCGCAACATATTTGAACTCAAGCCGAATATTAATAAAAATAAAAATCTTTTAAAACCTAAACATATTTTTTGCCAAATTTTGTGAAGCAAATTTATTAATTTTATAGTAATAAAATAAGTATTCTGCCTCATAGTATACTCAAAAACTTTGGTTGAACTTTAATTCCACTCCTATAATCGCTGGATGACTTCTTGAATGAACTGTACTTGTCAACTTTCATTACCTCTATCATATGGTTTGCATAGCTATCCGTTTCAATTTCAATTCTCTGTAATATTTTAAAAATCAATTTGCATAATTTGCCATATCGTAATAGTTCATTTTTTTCTCTCGAGTCTCTACTCCCATTTTCACATCCTCACATCAGTGCACAAATTAGTTCTCGGTGCCGCTACAAGAGGGTTTTCGGAAGTGATAAAATGTTTATGGAGTGACGTAAAAGTGAATAAACATCAGCTCATTGATTGGTTTACATGTATCGGAGGGCGATATAAGGTCATCAGCTTGAAGTTCCATCTGACGGAGGAATTAGGAGTCGTGATATAATGTTTTCGGTGCCTCGACGAGGGACGTCATTTGAATCGGAGGACGTACCAAAGTACATGGAGTGCTCATCACATTGTAACTGAATTAGTCATCGAATTTATGCGACATAATCTAATCCAATGCATTCAGACGAGGATCCCCAGGGCAAGAAGTTGTATGGCGGGAAGAGCGCATTAGAATGGATATATGCAAATATGGATGGCTCTAAGTTAACGGAAAATCTTTATTCGGATTACATGCTTTATATTTTGGAAACGTTGAGTACAAACGTATCTCACCCATTACTATAATTGGTGGTTATTGACATTCGAAATTAAATACAGGCAGTTTAGAAATTTCATGCGTAATAATCCGTACAGTTTTGGTTTAGAGAGGCCAAACAGTGTTACTTAAATTGCTCTATTCACCAGATGTCCTTTAATTCTTTATGTGGTCTCACTTATGAGTTCAGTACAAGGAAGTAATAATTTCCTCAGTGGCAGCGTTTAAATATTTTCTTTTTTCCTTGTCAAATATTCAAATATATATTGCCCATACATAGAAAGCTATTTATCATAATATTGCTCGATGGCACAATGATATTTTTCATTCAATAGCTTATTAATAATGTTTTGATTTAGGATTACCGTTATGATAATGTAAAAAATGAACTGTAAGGCGATTGCCTCTTAAGTCGTCATTTGTCAAGAACGTCTCCGTATCAACTTGCGTTCTTGGAGTGTCCCACTTTCATCAACAACAGGGTGGCAGCATTTCTTAACGCCTTAAATGAGCTTGTTGATAGAAATTTTTTTCATTACTCTTTGAGTTATAACCATGTTATACTGATGGATAGCCAACTTTCATTCTACTAGGGTGATAAATCAATGGAGAGTTTAACATCTTAGATGAAGTTTTAACGGCATTATGTCGACGTCTAGCCGATTTCTCTTAACTAAGATACTGTTGCAAAGTCAGGAAGTTTGGAAATCTCGTTTTCGATAACTTAAAAAAGTTATGTCCAATGAAAACAGCTAGCAAGAGGATTTAGGAAGGCATGAATATGTCCCAAGTTTTTAACCCAAAAGCAAAGTATAAGCGAAACAGTTATAAGGAATAATCATATGTAATCCAACAAATTAAACAAATTGGGGAGTGCAACAATTTCAGAATGTAAAAATCAATCGCCTTGACGACCGGAATCCCAGTCGGGGAAATGATTTTTACACTCTGAAATTATTGCATTGTAATGCACACATAGCGGATGACTCCGTTAAAAGTTACTGTCGCGGCATCTCCCACAGTTTCTTGAAATTGGGGAGTGTCATTTTTAATTTTACATGTATAAATCTACCATTAGATTTAAACTGACAAAATGATTTTCATCAATACCGTCCCGATAAAATTAATTCTTAGGTTCTCTTTGTGGTTTAAGAAAATAAAGAGTGCAAAGCAATCCAAGTGCTTGCAAGTGCTGTTGTGATAAAATATTCACCGAAAGTACTTTCCCGAAGCACAAATTTCCGTGATGAAACAGAGATGTTTTAAAGTTGTGAAAACACGAGCCAGATTTTTTCACACGCCCACATAGAAACTGCATTTGAAAATATACATTTAAGTCGATAAGCACAGAAATCGATCAGAAGTTTGGTTGGCTGCGTTATGACAGAGCTCTAGTATCTTAACCGCCTTAACAAATACGTACGTTCGTGAATGCCATAGAAACCAAAGTTTGGTGGGACAGATATTGGAGAGAGATTGTTTTAGCTCGGCTTGATTGATCGATTTTTGAACAAATTTTGCATCATGTGAAAATAATTGGATGCTAAACGATTAAAAAAAACAGTTGTTTTATTCCAAATAAAAACAAATCACAATGGAGATCCGTCTGATTTGTAAGTTTGTATTTTCACCAGGTTTTACGGAAAATCTGCCTCATTGAGTTGAATGAAACAGTTGTAACTATTTTGATAGTGGATTAATCATATTTTTTATCAATCAGAGTGCATCCCATAACTTATAGAAAAGTTAAAGAACAAAACACAAGCCATTTAATACTTTTCAGAGTCTGATTTTGTCTGTAATATGCACAATTTGTCTGTAACTCTTTTGTGAGTTAAATTTGCAAATCTATAATATCATTTGAGATTTCCTTTTAAGATATTAATATTGCCTGATATCTGAGATCTTAATGTTGCCTCTTTACTAAATTCTGTGTCAGTCTAACTTAATTATAATCTCTGGATCGTATTTTTTGGGTAATAATTATAGAATTCATTTCTACATAAGCATTTAATGAGCATAACATGAATTTGAGTTTTAAATTGAAACTATTTTACCACAGAAAAAATATTTGAAAGTTCGTTTTAGAGAAGTTGGTAAATACTATACCTAACGAAATTTGTGCAATTTGACCAAGTTAGGGATTACGATTTTCGAGGATTTTTTATCGTATGTATTTTGCACAAGTAAACTGAAATATTGACTCTTGAATATATTAATAATCACATGAATACGCTGATAACTGGGGACCCGCGAGCGTGAAATTAAGAATCGCTGCTTTAATTTATTGACTTTATGAGCACATACGAAATTCGGGTGTGATAGACATTTCGTTAAAAAAACTAAAGAACTCTTAACAATCGGTAAATTAGGAGATATTTTAATTATGGAGTTTTATAAAGAGAAGAGAGTGCTAAAAAGAATTATATGTGCGCAATGAGACTCTCAATGCCAACAGTTTTGCTACAAGTTGAGCCCATGCATTAACTTCTTAAAAGGACTCGAAAAAGGCTAATCTCATCCTAAGGAAGCATAAAGGCCCATCATCTCCAAACGTTCTTTATGTAAACTATCCTTTCGGATAGAGTGGTACTTAAATCAATTTTCTAAAAGATGTAAATATTGGAGATCAAGGAAAATACCCTTGGTGGCTTATAATCTATGTGCTGGTCAGGGGTACTCAAAACAGCTCTATTTATTTAAGGATTCAACCGATAAGTGGAAAATCTGGAACAGGAGCGATGTTTTTCCCATGAGATGAATTTCCACGGCATAAAAATTTTCCTTTTCCTAAGAAGACACCGGATAATCCAGGGATCCAAGGATGGAGCCCTACTTCGTCACCAAAGTAAGAACGGAAATAAAGGAAAAAAAGATAAGGGCATTGAATTGCGAAGCCCCGCGGAGTGAATGACCATTTTCTCTGATAAATGAAGCCTGATTATAATCAGTGGGCTTAGGGTTGTTCTTTCCCGTACTTCAACAGAGTCTAAGCTCCATGAAATGAAATAGAAGGTTGATTTTAAGCCGAGATTTGTTGCCCTTTACCAAAAATACATTTACGATGCGCAAGAAGACAAATTGGGTTTTTGGTTGAATTAACCACATTTATGGCTCCATAGAACACTAGATGGAGCCATATGTATTCTGCAGAGATATGCCATGCCTAATTGCTATTGGACAGTGCAAAATTACATTTGCGAGCAAAAATGAAGACAATAGTTACCCTTAGAGATTACTAAAAGAGTACGGGAAGGAAGAATTGTTATAATTGTTCCAACTTAGATCCGTAAAAATTTATGTTTTAAGTTATAACTGCAATTTTTTTGTGTTTTATGAAGTGAAACACATGCCAATAATGTCAAAACAAGATGTTTTTTTCTCTGACTACTTATTTCATACAATACAATCCTCTTTTTTTAATATTCATGAATCTATTCGAAAAAAAAATCCTTACCCACGAAAAATACAAAGGAAACTGTAAACAAGTAGATTAGAACGCAGTTATTATAATAAAATTCATAAAGCTTTTGAAAAGGTAGAATGTATTTGATTTTCACGTTTTTTGTGATATTGGGAAGTGAATTTAGATTATTCTCACATTTTATTTTCCAACTTTAATTCCATTGCGGTGATACCAAAGGAGAGCTTAGGTAAATAACTCCAAGAATCCCCAAAAAATATTCTAGAAAATTCCCTATAACTCATATTTTAAACGCGTAATGAAATACGTTGATCACTCCATCCGCTCCATGTATAAGGCAGAGAATTGAGACTCTTTTTATTTATCGAGGACGGATTCTTTAATTCATTCATTTTCCTTCTCTCAATTTTTAATCACACGAAGGAGGAAGGGGAGAAAAATCCTTTCTTTCGAATGCAGAGCCAAGAATTAATTACTAGAAAGGCCCACGAAATTAGCGAGGCCTTCTAATTTCAATTAAGAGTCAGGAGCAAAGATAAAAACGTTACGGGAAGAGAGAGAGGGTTCTGGGAGAGGCGAAAGTGCGGGAGGGGGTGAAAGGAGGGGGAAAGTGGAGCCATGAAAAATAGCGGGGTGATTCTGAAGGGAAGGAGTGGGGAAGTTCAAGGACGAGTGGGGTTTAGGGACAAGGCGGAAGGGCTAAAGAGGTGGTCCCTTTACTGAGGGAGGATCAAGGGCCCAATTTGGGTCCGTGTGGGAATGGGAGGATTCCCGCGTTCAAAGCCCCTGCAATCCTGTCCACCCGCAATTCTCCACCCCCCCACCCCCTTTGTCACAAAACCCCCCTCTCTCTCAAACATCCACGACCCTCACACACCCCTCCCGAAACCAACTTGGCCAAACTTGGTCCAATAGACTGAGTGAGACGACTATCTCTCACGGCGATGAGGATTGGAGCCATGCGAATTTACAGCGGCGACCGCCGTCAAATCCGCCCAAGCTTTCCCCTCTGCCCACGAAAATCATCTCTCCCTCGAAGCATTCTCGCAAACGTGAGGCCTCCCACACCCTTCCCACGACCCTTGGAACTTTCTCCGCTACACCCTGCCCTCTCCCCGGCCCTTTTGGCACCGTCCCAGTCGTCTTTGGGTTCCGCGCCAATGCACTCACCCTTCCCCGATACCAAACCCCATCGGCATCCCACACTGAGGCGCGTTGTCCCCTCCCTCCCCCCTTCATGTGACGGAATTGTTTGCTTTCAGTTTTATCACGAAGGGGGGGAGGGGACGCGGAATGATCCTATCAACTTGGTGGAATTCGGAAGCGCACACATTGTTTCCTAAGGATTTTCTAAGGTTTTAAAGAGAAACGCTTGCGTATGCTATAGACATACATATCATTACCCAGTAAGCCGTGTGAAGAAAACATAAACGAAGATTTCTCCATCATTCTGAAAGAATGATCTCTATTCCATCTCCAGCTTAATAAAACACTTGGCCAAATAACATGGGGAAGTAAGCCGGATCCCGCTTAGTAATAAAGTTCTATCTATGAACAAAGAGGAGAAGTGTTGATTTCCTTCGCTTGTAAATACATTCTTCCACATGAAATAGATATCTTTTGAAGAATTGAAAAACAAAATTAGGTTAAAATGAAATGTTGTCATATTTCTTATTTTATGATGACTCATTGTAACAGGAGTAAATATAGACACTTTCTGTCAAAAGAGACAACTCTGAAATCTTTACATAACATGTTTTTCTAACACGATGAAAGGCCTAACTCAAGTTAAAGTTTCCTGTTAGATGAAACCTAAACTAACATTCGACACACAAACATGCAAAAATACGAAGGCAAACGCATTTTTTCATATTTAAGTTAACAGGTAATTTGTTCCCAATCATATAATTACAAGAGCTGCCTTCTGACGCAATTCAATTATGTACATTAATTTTTAATTTTATTTTTCTTGCATTAGAATCCCACGTGAGAGTTTGCCACAGAAAATTCTACCATAAATTCCTGAAATGAACATCTCATGATAATGAAGGAAAAAATTCCAAATAAATTCATTCTAATTTACGCAAACATATAATAGCCAAGTATGCAACGATATCAATACCCGCCACTCTGAGACCATAAATAGTTCCACACTCAAAAGAAACCGATGCTTCATCATGAACTGTGATCAATATTTTTATTCAAATAATATATAAGATGAATAAGTACCCTCCAATGAAGTTAAATGGAATATATTAAATTCAGTGGCTTGACAATTAAAGAGCACCCTTAAAAAGGGCTCAGCTCTAGATCTAGACTAGGATTTAATATGCTCAAACTATTCGTAGGTGTTTCCTAATTTTTCCCCTCCCTTCAGCGCACGAGATGTAGACTTCAATACTCGTTCTTACTCAATACTCTTCAAGGCTCATACTTTACATACAAGTGACTCAACAACGAACACCCCTTTCACATCGTTTAACATCCTCGCTTCCAAATTCAATTCCCACTTCCGAACATACGAAATTTTTAAGAAGTGCCTCTAAAGCTTTTGGTTAATTATAACACAATACGATTAAATGTTTGAAAGATTACTGAGCATACATTTATTTCCCACTTTATTGCTTTCTGCAATGCTATTACCCCTATGCGATAAGGACCATACAAATGCAAATGCCTTTGAGTCAGGATCGAATTATTCTCCTCAATGAACATGTCCTTTACCCTGAGGGTATCTCAAATATTTTGCACCCTCCCTCATTTAGAACGAAAGTTCTCCCGCCTAAAAGTTAAATTTTTAATAAGCATAAAGTTTTCCAGTCCTTATATCCAATGCCAATTAAATATACATTTTTGCAAAAGACGGTTGTATTCCGAGACTAATCGGATTTGTTTACTCATTTTATTTCTTATTCGCTAGTACCATCTACATCTGTCACGTATCATCACCCTTATTGGCGAAGACAATGCATGAAGGCGGGAGATTGCCGTAATAGCAGTTATATAACACTTCACCCAATCGAGTAACAGCTCTCGTTGGACTACTGGGTTAAATGCTCTGGCGTAAAATCAAATTCAATGTGCGATTATCAGGATGCCCATTCACCTTCCCCTTTTTGCTTTTACAGTGGCAGGAAGTGATAGCGTGGTTGGATCGAGAGATAAGGTTGGGAGGGAACTACGAGAACTGCTAAATATTTCATTTCAGAGACGAGACGGAACAAACGGGATCCTTCGAATATCCTCAAAAGGCGAGCGAGATCAAGGAATTTGACGAGCGGCAAAGAAAGAGAGTTCTGGATGAGGGGGCGGCAGGGGGCGAGGGGAAGACATGGAAATGCGGAGAAAGAGACGAAGATTGATTTTAATCTCGAGCCATTAAGGGAGTTACCAAATTCCCCCAAAGCCCATTAATTACATTTTCCGTCTCAAATAGGTTCCTTCAGGCACAAGTCCTCCCACCTTACCGCTCGTTGCATTCAAACCTCATGGCCCGAATGAGAAGGAAGTTCAGATGAGGCAACGAACAAAGGCAAAAGAGCCAGTGATAAAATTAGCAAGACATTTCTAAGACAAAATCCTATTCATGGTAAAGGATATACGATTTACGACAGAAAAAGTTAAATTCTCCCTGATATATTTCTGTCCACATGAAAAAACTAACCCAAAAAATGATTCTACTTAATGTAGATTTTAATTCACTCACCACATTATTGATGAAATAGCCTAAACTTGATGAAAATTCGGCACGTATTCAGTAGAAACGTCACCAACTAACTCACCTGCAAATAAAATAATATTAAATAATTAGTAATAATTTCATCAAATTTTGTCACCTCTATCTTCTTGTTTAATACTTAAAGCTACTACACTTAAAACCCTAGGATTTGAGATATTTTAAATCACATACTTTTGGTCCAGCCCATATAATTACTTACCCTTATACTTATTCAATATATTGAATTTATTATTCTCCAGTAAGGAATTTTTGTATACCTGGGAATTTGTATTTGCAGGCTCTGTCCCAAAATAAGTAGAATGATTTCTTCCCATCAATTCAGATGACAGGAGTGGGTCATTTGTGGTATGAAGAGATCTTTGGAAAAAAACGCTGCCCACGTCGGTTAACTGTGGACATTTACAGTGTGCATATTGCTGCTAGACTGGGCCCCTGTTCAACGGTCTAGTCACGAATTCACGATGCCACTTTTCATGGAGCAATGATATTGAAAAAAATTGTGCACTAAGCTCTAAAAATTTGGTTTGGCTAACATAACCATAGTTAAGGATGCTTATAGAGATAGAGAAATGTACCAAGTGATGGTTTTCTGCTTACACAGAATATTTTTGGAAAGTAACGAGAAAGTTAATGATGAGGACATGGGCATCCACTAAACACATCGTGATCAAAATGTGCAAAAAATGAGACATGCTGAATTCTGATTGATCCCCAAGTACCAGGATGTTAGGAAGTGAGTAAAATATTCAGAAGATTAAAGTACATAACATTATTAGAGAAGATTTCGCCATTAAAAAGGTGGGCAAAGATTGTTTCCAAGATGCTGTCAGACGTCAAGGCAAGATTTTCACAGAGGTCTTACTTGTGTGACAATCTTGCCTTGAAGCTTTTTGCTTGGTGAAAGTGACCCGAACTTTTTGTAGAATAGGTGATTGCTGGTGACGAGACATGGGTCTTTAAGTACGGCCCAAGTATAACCCCTTTGAGTAACATTTTGGACCACTGGATTATGTAAGAGAGGCCATGACGAGGTGCCTGAACGAGGACCCTGTTGATGCCTAACGGTAAGCAAACCACAACTGGCGGAAGCACTGGAATCGGTGTGGCGATATACAGGTATGTGTCAAAAACAGATATGTATGTCTTATGAAGGATTTTGGCAATTTGTTCTTTAATCTCCAATTCATTTTTCCCCGGAGTTATTCTACTTAATTTTGGGACAGACCTATTTCTAAAATATTTTGGTACAAACTTTGAGTTATTGTCATTAAATTTCAAGAAACTGCGGGAGATGCCGCAACAGTAACTTTTAACGGAGTCATCCGCTAATATGCATTTCATTGCAACCATTTCAGAATGTAAAAATCATTCGCCCGGTCATTCATCCCGGTCAAGGCGAATGATTTTTACACTCTGAAATTGTTGTAATTAATATCAATAATATTTATACTTTGAAGCTATTATCTTTTTCTTTCCTGGTGCAATAATATGACGTTTATGACCTCTTCAGGTGCGCCAAAGAATTTGCACAGTATACTAATATTTTTAATGCAGTTGCCTTAAAAAAATGATAGGGTATTAAATTTGTTGATTATGTCATTTACAAATTTTCCACTCTCTACCTTTAAAGAACGAACAGTTAGGTATTTTTGGTTTTGGTCGAAATTCTACGAGGCAACCATCATTAGAATTTTTTCAGTACTTCTTAAGCCACGAACGAATGATGAGGTCTCAGGCGAGATGTGGTGGAAGCGTAACATATTAAAACCACAGGTATTGCAATTTTCCACTAGATATTTTATTTCGACACTACCGGTTTCGATGTTTCCACATCATCATCAGGTGTGTGATCTTGAAAATATCTTGTGGAAAATTGCAATACCTGTGGTTTTAATAACTTCTTACGCCAGTTTAAAAGTTTAAGGGAACCCTTTATCTCATTAATTCCGCTCTGACTTCTTCGTTTCGGCATCGTGAGTCATTTTCCTGTTTCCATGATGGACAAGTAGAATCTACTTGTCCAACTCGTCACGTGTATTGTATAAAATATTATCTAACATTTAATTTGCAGCCCTGTGTTTTTAAATTGAATGACTGCAGTTCGTCCATCAATCCCTCCATAATCTCATTAATATACCTTAATTGAATAGATAAAATTTATTCTTAATCACTTAGGCGATCTCAGTTTTCATTTGTACTTACAGAGCATTATTACGAATACATATCATGAAAACATTTCAGCGCTGATAATCTCTCATCCTTCTGGGAAAGTAAAAAATATTTCAAGGGATATTCAAATAACACGTTCAGTTGGCCACAGGGATACCTCGAGGTTACATTGCCACCCTTCCATCACCCCCACTTCATGCGGAAAAAAATGACTGACATTCCATAGTCCTCCTCGATCCTCAAAGGCACACACCCCTCCAAACCTTTCCTTTCTCCTCCCTTTTGACCTCCACAGCACTCGCAATATTCCCTAGCAATAACAAAGGGACCGTGGGGCACGTCCCTTCACCCACCCGGTTCCCCTCTCGAGTGATAGAGGATCTAAGAGACTCGTTGCTCTGTGAAGGCGACTGTACTATTCACAGTCCACGCAAACTCCATCAGCACTCTCGGGAGGTAGAAGGGAGGACGATGAGTTTTGGAGTGGGGGAAGGGGAGGAGATGTTCTCAGGGACACGCCCCATAGCCATTGTTGTCTCAAGGAAGGACGGGAAGGGAAAATTTTATGAGGGAGGTGAGGACGTGACATCAGAGTCTGAGAATATCAGCAATGCCACCAACTGCTGACAACCGTTGTCTATATCAAATTACCCTTAAAAGTGTCCATAGGACTCTCCACACCACAGCGTTATTATCGAGCGTCATTAAGATGCGAAGAAGGGAGTCGAGGGAGCAGACGTGCCGTATCAAAATAAGCACTCAATACACATATCTTGAGGTTTCCAATCCGGATACTACTTGAAAACATCCTCCAAACCTCTCCCCCAAATATCAATTCTCCATCACTCGGTTGCTTATTCGGTCCGAAGAAAATATTAATAGCCCTGTTTTTGTCTCTCAGCTTTCCCCACGCAATGGCCTTCTATCAATCTCCTGACAAATATTTGTCCTTCGAGGTGTGTTCAATGAAATAGATGCATCTTTTTTGTAAGATTTGCTCTCCTTCAATTAAATTGGCACAGTTCTTCTGGTCCTTAATTAGCTCTCAATTATTCATATCAGCCCATAATTGGAATGCTTATATCCATTTTCACAATTTTGTTACTATGCCCTATGTGTCATATACTGGACCTAAACAAGGTGAGACTAACTTTATATATTTTACTAGAATTTGTTTAAGGGAGATGGATTTTAAAAAACCTAAGCTGATGATGTTCTCTTGCAACGAAACCATGGTTATGCCAAGTAAAAGTTCTAGTGGAATCTCCAAAGTTAGTCATCCCTCAGTTATGCCTAGCATGAAAGACTAGTATCAAGCAATTTATGAGACAGTGCTTTGTGTCATGTACTTCTTTGACTAGTCTAGCTACCCTAAACTGCCCTCGATCTAACACTTTTATTAAACCTAACACATAAGGAGCCCAGACTTTGGCTACATACTCCAGGTGATGTCTAAAAAGCAAATAGTAGCAAATCTTTTACACTTACTTATCGCATTTCCCCAAACTCTCTCGAAGAATCCTAATTTTAGTTTCATTCTCCTGCCTAACATGTATACCCCAAGATAAATCATGGGTAAGACTGATGCCTAGATATTTTTAGGCTCTATATTCGTTATCACTTTGCTATCTATAGCTGTAAGCAGTTTAGGGAGAGCAATTCTGTCTCCAGAAGTTCATAACAAAATATTTTATAAGATTTAATCCTAAATGCCATACCTTGTACCAATCCTGAACAGCCTCAAGATTATTAGTCACCGCGTCTCTTACGGATTGGCTGCCAATATTGCTACACACTACCGCGTAGTCAACAATCAGGTGAAACTTACTTTTTACTGTACTAGCTAAGTCACTGATTTATAATAAATAAAACTCGTATAAGCGGGCCTATGACGCCTCCCTGTGGGACACCCGAAGTTACCCTAACTGAATTAATAACTGTGCTATCAATAAAAACCCGATCTTCGCAACTATTTAAGAACTACGTGATCTAGTATATAACTTCATGGTCTAATCCATATCTTTTTAAATTTCAATAAGTATCTCCTAGGGCATTTTGTCCAAAATCTTTTTAAAATCCAAAAATATCGCAGCGACATGGGCGGTAGTCTCATCAGACATCAAAACGTTGGGAATAAAAAGATATAGTTGTGTCTCGTAAGATTTATCTTATGGGAATACATGCTGATTCCTTGCCGAGATATCCTGACTGTGGATATATTCCATAATAGTTGTGAATAGTGTGTGTTCCAAGATCATGCATGAAATTGATGTCAGAGAGATTGGTCTGTAATTACTGGGCTCTTCCACTCTTAAGTGCAGACCTGAAATTAGCTCATTTTTAATCCTTGCGTACTTTGCATTCCACCAACGTTTTGCCAAAAATTATTCCAAAGTATGGGGCTATTTCTGAGGCCATGCTTTGCAAACACAGCAGAAATTCCCTTCGGACGTTGGTGGTTGGACTAGTTGGATTTGGGTGCTTGAAATGAAATTAAAACAGCATCGACAGCCAAAATAAATTTTTCTTTGTTTAGATTACACTTTTATCGCGGTTGACTATCTAAAATTTCGAGAATGAAAGTAAAATATGAAAAGAGACGATACGCAGTTACTATTTCGCGATAATTTGGCGTTTTTGATACGAAATTTATTCTTTGATAATTATAACGATTAGTTACACTTCCTCTTTATTACACCTTATGACCACTCTTGTTCAATAGGTAAGTATCATTCCTTATAATTTTTTATAATATTTTTTGTTCAGTTTTTCCTATTCACCAATTTGACTTTATGTGGACATAACCTAAGTAGATATCCACATACTTCATACTTGACGATCTTTATCAAGAATCAATGTAAATAAATGCGTTATGGAAGACAATCGGTTAACAAATAAAAAAAGAATAAAGATCACCCGTGGAGGGTCTTTTATAAGACTTGACCTAAGGATGTCATGTGGAGACATACCTTTGATATATGGGTCCTCAAGACACTTAATAGAAGAGCAATGGAAAGACCATGAACTCAGTTAAATGGATTCCCATACTTTGCACGTGTGTTAACAAGACAAAGAAAAAAACTCATCCTCAGGAATCTGAGCCATATTTTAAGGTATCAGAAATAAACTCAAGGGACTCGAAACGGGAGAAAGTCAACGGTATCATGTTTGGTGGCACGATGGTGTCACAGACGACATTAGAGCCAGGGGAAAGAAACTGTAGGAGGGGTCCATTTATACCCGAGCGGAGGGTGTGTCAACATCCTGAAACCATTCCGTATCACCCGTTCCCTTCGCCCCTCCTCCGAGCACCACCCTCAACCCCATTGTTGTCGGGATGAGTTTCGAAGGGAAACCCCTGGAATGTCGTATCCTCGGGCAGAGGCAAGAGGAAGAAGAGGGTGCGCGGGGTTAAGTTTTTATGTTGGGCCAGGGAGGAGGAGGGGTTTGAGACGTTTGGGATGCCGTGGGGACGGGACCCCTGGGGAGGGAAATAAAAGGCGGCGGGTGGGGTTGGGAAGGTTTCCGCTTGCTTCTTGGAGGCCCACAAGATGGGTCCTTAGCTGATGGGGACGATCGATTGCGGCCCGGAAGACGAATACTCCGGGAGAGTTGAATGGCCATTCCCCTCCCCCTCTCAACACTTTTGCCAATATCCTCCCAGCATTCCGAATTCGGGAAATTCCTCCGCGGGCAGAGAGAGGGGTACCCTTGACGGGCGATGGGACGGACCGGGAGACATCTCTTCGCGATGGGTTTAATCAGACTTGGAGGGAAAGATGAGAACGGGCTCAATCTCCCCGAGTCCTTCTCCTCCCATCTCCATTTTCAATATCAATCCTTCCTCCTTCAACGGTTTCGCGTAAGGGGTTATTTAATGTGATCTTCAGTTGTCGGTCAACTAAATTTAATATAGTTTAGTAGAATGGAGAGTGTGCTAAGTTTCTTTTTCACCTGAAAGTTGGATTTGGGGAGTCTATGGGTAAATCATGGAGCCCGATGAACTTTTTACTATTGTTTACATATATTGTATTTTCTCACATACACGCACATTTATATTCTCTATTTTGCATAATGTTGTTAATCCAATAAGTCAATCAATCACTTTTATCAGCCAAAATTGATTCATAGGATCACACAATGCTCTACAGTTACCAGAAGATGTTTTCTTTCCTTTATAGTTCTTTGCACTGGCGTCTTGTATCATATATTTTCTGATAATTCCTTACCTGGCTTTCTTAACTTCTTAACACTGAATAAAAAAGGGAAAAGAGTTCTGCTATGGTCTTCGGATTGAAATGCCGCTGGTGAGTATTACTTCTGTAAAACCTTCAAAGCATGTTTATGTCATTTGTAGTCTTATGTAAACTATCTTGCTCCAGGATATGTCCCGTTAGTCTTCTTTTTTTAATCTCGTGCTCTCTTTGGCCTTTATTTTTATCCCTTCTTTTGGAAACTTCCTCATTAATCAAAAGGTATTCTAATTATTTGCACTATTATTCTAGCCTCACTCTTGCCACATATTTATTGGTTTTAATTTTATTTTTTCATGCCCTTCTCAATTGACTGGAAAGTGTATTTAATGCATAATTTTTATGAACTGTTTTCTTACCTATGTTTGATTGGTTATTAATTTTTACATAGTAGCTCTTTTTTCAGTTAGAAAGTTTCTTTAGATATTCCTATTCTGTTAACATAATTCCTCTTGCTTTTACTGTCTATGATGGTCTTGCTGCCTACTTAGAAAAAGCCTTCCCCTCGTTCAAGTAAGTCTGTCAATACTCTGATTGGAAAGCTGTCTTCCTTAATGACACCGCTGGCTACTCTCGAATTATTTTTATATCGAGACAGTAATTTCTCATTACATTATTCATATGAGAAAGCATCTTTGTCAAATGTTAATGATAACATAAAATAATAATGAGTGTACTTATTCTTTCAGGGTGTGAATTATACCATTTTAATCGAATACCTAGCGCTTCCTAGCATGAACTAGATCAGTTAACTTTCAATGTTACGGGACTACTTTACATCTTCCCTCTTTGTGCTACGTGAGCAAACACGGTGCTCAAAATTGTAGCCCGCTACTCACTCTTGAGCATGAATAGCTCATATGCTGCCTTTTCTGTGACCAATATAGCCTGCATGCAATAAATTTGACTAATTTCAAGAAACTGTAACAGTAACTTTAACGGAGTCACCCGCTATGTGTGCGTTATAATGCAAGCATTTCAGAGAGTAAAAATCATTCGCCTTGGGTCAAGGCGAATGATTTTTACTCTCTGAAATGCTTGCATTATAAATTTGACTATTTTTTGACAGACTTGGAGGAGAGAAATACTGTAAATAATAGGATTCATTTATTGTAAAGGCTTTCGCGAAATGTAGTGATTGAAGCTGTAAATCCTCCAGGATTTCTCCCCCTTGGTTTCAATTTAAAGGACGACAATTTCGCCGGCATTGCAGTCGACATTTTCAGCCCAGAAGTGGTTGATGCTGAGTTGTACTTATCGTATATAAGCCTCCCGTCCGAAAAGGTGCGCTGTCATGGGTCGATTAAATTTTTTTTGGCTAAAACATTTTTCAGGAGCTGGATAGAAGAGCATCAAATCTTCAAATGGGATGTATTGCTTCCAAAATGAAATTCATGAAGATAAAATGTTCTCGTGAAATTTTAAAAGAGTGAAAACAAATTAATATTCTAGAATTTTAAAACTAATTTTGCAATCTGAATATTTTTTTTAATGTATAAACTTTTCATTGAGGATTTTTAGATTCTACTGTAGGCAAATAAACGCCCGAAACATTAAATAGGACATAAAATCAAATGCAAATCATGTTAATGTATGTCCCTTTTTATAAAATTATTTTCCAGGAAAAAATTTTAAAGTGCTGTTTTGAGGCCGGAAATTGAAACGTTTCCTTAAAGCCCAAAGCTACTTTTCATTTAAACTAACCAAAATTGCACCTTGGACGCAGTTGCCTTTCAAATAACCTTACAATGTTTTTCACATTATATTTGTGGATTGCAGCTGGCGCTCAGGTTTTGCCTACTCGAATACCCTGTGATTCCGAATTTCCAACGATATTCTAATAGGATGTCCGAGTTATGGTGAAATCTCGTAAAAGCATTCGAAAATTACATTTCCTCACAACGTAATTACCTTAACAAAAATTGATTTTTCATCAGGAAAACTATGCTTTATTGCATAACATAGCTTCTTTATTCTACTCTTTATTATATGAAATATCTAATATGCTGGAAGTATTCTATGTATTTTAAATATACAAGGAACGTAGCTACGGTCGTGAATCAATGCAAACAAAAAATACCGGGACCCTAACCTTGTTTACTTTTGTAAACTTTGTCAAGTTTACGGCCCCGGTATTTTTTGTTTATATTCTATGCATGTTATAATAGTATAATTGGCAATTCCTCACAAAACTGGTTATCACTCTAAGCTTACCGACTTCATGGCAGCAAACGAAATTTTAATCAAAACTAATCATGTATTTTTACGTAATTAGCAAAGTACAAAATCAATTAAGCGATAATACGAAGTTTCATCGCTATGAAATATATATGCATAGTTACAGCGTGGTAAATGCCTTTTTGCAGAAAATAAAAAAAATATCTTATGACTTCCTTATCAGAAGTGAAACGGGACTAATAAATTTCCTCACCCGATTTCTGGCTTAAAACTTTTCCACGAGGTAATAAATGGCGCAAATGTGTGGAATTTAAGTCCCTAACGACGCTGAGGTAATTTACTTTTAAAAAAGGTCTCAACGCTGAACGTAGCGATGCTCATGATTTACGATCTCTGCCGGTCTGCTGAAACCTATCGAGCCAATAAAAATAATGGGAGCTTCATGAAAGCGATTTAATATCAACTTTAAGGCAAGAAAAATATCTCTCGAGATTAGCGGTTTTCGCGAAGGAGAGATTGATTCTGGGGACGCATAAATAACGGATTACCCCATAAATGATGTTTAGCTAACGATCAAGGTCATACCGAGTTTCCTTTGTCTTCTGACGTGATTCGAACAAGATTAAAATTGAAGATTTAATGCAGGTATGGACGACATATTCCAGAAACTGTGGCTAGCCACATATTTTATCATCGACTATAGTGACCCAAAAATAACTTTTAAGTGACGATGGAACACGCTTTGTTACCCTATGATCACTAGTTCAATTACATACAATGATTTAGCGTAAAAAATCGGTAAAACATCCCCTTATTAGAACTTTAAATGATGGATGCTCATAAAAATGATATAAAAATGAGGATATTAATGTCTTCAGAATAGAGATGTAATAAATAAATAAAATATATGCGTACCAAGACGCTGAATCTACAAAAATTTCTTTAGGAAATAATTTTCAAGGTTCAAGCCTTACCATGCGTTTTAAAAATCCAATTATAAAATGTATCATTTCTTATTTCCTTGCAAAATAATTTTTGGTAATGAATAGAAATAGGTATGTCACTGGCGATATCTAAATGCAAGAAACTCAAATGAATTCCCTGTTAACACGAAAGAAAATAAAATATAAGTTAAAAGAAATTGATTGAATTCATGGTTAACGATTAATAATAAGTTTCAAAAGTTTTTGTCAAAAGTTATAACAAATGGGTCTGCAATCTAGAGGTCTGACTTGAGCTTTAAATAAAACGCCAGTAATGATAACGTGGGTGCTGAGAATCAGTTAATGAAAGAAGGATAAATACCTGTATACAACTCAGGGAGATAAGCGACGAATATCTCCATTGAAACGGATTCAGGCAAAAACAAATCTAGGTGCACGTGAATAGCGAGTGAATCTTTAGTTAACCAGGTCCTAATATTCTCTTATAGCTGTATTAAACGTGCCTGTAGTCGATCAAGGTATGAAAAGCGCTTACGCGAGAAACTTCCGCTTTCCGTGTACCTGCAATGCAACCTCGATGGATGAATGTCATTTCGCCTTTAAGCTAATGGTATACTGGAGAGTGGGAAGTTAAAGTAAAACCGAACTGATGAATCTCGCTGCAGCACGTTTTGGAGTTCCTTCTTTCAACGGAGAGGTCGCAAACGAAACTCGAGATGTTCCCGGAAGAAGGCGGAGAAGTAAAGGGCACTTAAAACAAACAGGGGCAAAGTAGAGAAACGGGGAGGGGGGACCCAGTCACCCCAACGAAGAGCGAGAGAGTGACCTTGTTGCCCTTTTCGGAGTCGACTGACTCCCAGGGGTGGCCTACGAGGGCGCCCTCCTCGTCGACCGACCGGGCCGAGAGGCACGGCGAGCGGCGTAGTCCTCCTTTCATCCTCGGGGGAAAGAGACGGTGGAGGGAGATGCAGGAAGATTTGAAGGGTCTCCTCCCTCTTCTCTTTACGAGAGAGAGAGTGAGTGAGGAGGAGGACACTCCACGGTGGAGGAAGCAAAGAGAGTCGCGGCGCCACTCCTCCCCAGGGAAGCGGCGGCGCCTTGAAGGGGTGACCTCGGGTGAAATAGTGATGTAGGCGGAAGGAGTTACCTTCCTAAAGATCCCCCGTGCACGCAGCACTTGTGAATCCGCAGAGGCCGGTCGACAAGAATACGAGATTATCGGAGAAATGCATCCAGCGAATGACGAAAGGTGAAGGCGAAGGTAGAACAAGGCTTCCTGGAAAGCTTTAAGAGTCGACAAAAATGATAAAAGAAATCGACGTACTCAAGTTTAATATTTCTAATGAAGTTATTTCCTTACACGGGCGTATTATATAAAAATACGATACATTCTCTAAGGATAGTGCTGTCGATCTAATATTCACACCAAATTACGTCGTTCCATTATATTTATAAATCTTCATATTTCCTATATATTTTCGGTCTCAATTGAATAATTCTTGAATGAATTATAATATTTTGCTATTTCTCTAATAGTTCAAATGGTAATTTTCTTCTACTTCCAGATAGCCCCCTTACCTTTATGTCCAGAGCACCCATTTTTCTCTTCCTTTGTAAATTGTCCTTATCTTGACTCTGCATATTACACCATGCTTCTTTGGCCATAGATTGGTTTTATGCCTAAGTTTATCACTTAACTCTCTTCACTTGCTTTTTACTAATTCTGTGACTATGCCTATTTATTTCTTCCTCTCGTATATCTAGCAAATAATCAAGTCTCTAATCCATGGTTTCCTTATACTTTTCTTATTTATTGTTCCTGTTATTTATTTTGCGACTTTCAATATTCAATTTTAGATATTTTTTCTTTCTCTTTTTGTAAGCGTCTCTCTTCCCTTCCCATAATTTTGTTCTACTGCTACCTATTACTACTCCCTTTTCTTTTGTACAAAGTTTCTGCAACACATTTCTTCCCATCCTTTCCCCCTCGAATTTCCTGCAAACATATATATGTTTATATCTTAGAGTTATGCAAAATTCATTCAGATATCATCCTCTGATCACTTTTTTCAAACTTTGGATAACAATCGCGATAGTAAGAAAGGTGGGATATCCAACAAAAATGGCGACATCAGTACTTAAGTACATGGCAATGATGTTAAAATAGAAATTGTATCATTTGCTCCTTTGATATTTTTATACAGAATTCTCAGCTTGGATTCTGCACTGATCCTTATCGTAACTTCCTGAATCCTATTTCATAGCTCAAGCTCAAACTGAGACTTAGATAACAAGGAATAAGCCCTTAACTTCAATTTAATTTATTGATAAGAATGGCATAAATCGAGGACAAATTGCATGATACAATAAAAACAATAAAGAATCTTTTGCGGAAAAATGTGAATCGTCAATCTTCTCGGGAAAGAAATGATACCTTCACCGTAGTCACAGCGTAAAAAATGAAGATCCGTTGATAAATAGCGGTTCCTGACTCAAAATCAATGTCGTCGGTTTCTTTTCAGTACATCCAAATGCTTTATTTTTTCTTTTCTTCCCATATCGCTGAATGAATTTCTTGAGGCCTTCGCACGGAAGGGGACCCTGGGGGAAGATGGGGAGGGAAGGGAGACGGGGGAATTGGAGGGGAGCAAGTCGCGGTCACGGTCACCTGTGACCGAGATGGACGCGCGATACGACACCAGTCCCCGCCGCCACCTCTGCCCTCGTGTCACGCCGCCGACGCCTCTTGCCTCACGGCGGAGACCACACCGCCGCCATCGACTCGGGTTCCCTTCCCACCTCCCCGCAAGACCTCGCCCGTGTCCACACGAGGACGCGGACGGAACCGTGTAAAATCGACCACTCAACACACGGGCAGGCATCGTAACCCTTTACACGCACGGTACAACTCACCTCCGTCCTCATTAAATACTTGTAATTTGCTCTGGGAGCAAATCTTGTGGCGTAAATGAGTAGCAAAGGTAGGTGATAAATGGTTGTGGAACTTAAAATTTGCACTATTTGAAACAGCTGCATTAATTAAATAGTTAGGGTAGGTTTTTTGGAATTGTGGCGTGTATACAAAATGGCTTCGGTATTACTCTGCTCTTAACAATGGGGGAATTTGTTCCCCCATTGTAATGGGGGAATTTGTAAAATCTGTAACGGGCCCTTAGTGCCCGTTACAGATTTTACTCTCTGTGCTCTGCCTAATGCCGCTACGCAAGAAACCCGTTTCTAACTATAAACTAAATAGAATTTGACAAGGCCCTTGCATCAAAGCAATGCTTTGATGAAAGGAATAATGATACTGAAGGAAACGTTTAGCCCTGTGTTTATAGTTAACCAATGGGTGAAAAGACATGCTCAAAATTTCTAAGTAAAAGGTAAAAAACTCAGCGTATTTCCCCTCTTATTGGGGAATTATTTTACCCTCTTATCATTCGATCAATTCATGTAAATTAACTGTAAAAATTTCATTAGATATTAAAAGTGTACCGACCCTCTTCCTTACCTCGGACATCATCCTTACAGACTGAGAATATTCATCAAACGGAAAGTGAAAGGTTTTTAAACTTTTTGTGAAAATAATTGTTAAAACGCATTTATAATGTAGCAGCCTCTAGAAAAAATTGATATCAGTCTAACTTCAGGCTGATGGAACGGGCGGTGAAAAATTAATTAACCGTTAAAAATATAGTTAACATAAAGAGTTTGACTATCACCAGGTCACAAACATTTTGCACAATAAAGGAACACAAAGTGACATAACCGCTTTCGCAACTGCGATGCTTCATTTCCCTCGCCATTTCCTTACGAAAGTTTCGGACCCGACATATTTGATATTTCATTTTCCTTGTTATCCAGGAATATTTATATCACTTCAGAATCTATTATGAAAATTTTTCTTTCGTCACTAATGAAAAATTACTGCTCCTTTGAATTTTCAATGAACACTACGAAAAAGTTTTAGCGTAGCATTAAGTCCTGTGTGAATCTCCTAGAGTCTAAAAAAAATCAACTGCTATAAAGGACGAAAAAAATGAAGACAAGATTGGGACGGAAGTTTCGTAATTGGACGTATTCACGAAGGAGCATTTGGTCCGGGCAATTAACAGGGCTTCTTCGTTTACGAGCAAATTTCCAACTTTCCTCGAGGAAGGAAGAGCAATTTTATAGCCTTTCAGCCGCCTCGTCACTCCCCGCGGCCGATTTTAATTGGGATACGAGACTGTTACCTCGACATCCGATTGACCCCACTGAATAAAATTTCATAGCCATTCTAACTCGATCTTTGTTTTCCAGCAAAATCTCGAGAGATGAAGAAAATCTTCTCAAAATGAGCAGCGAGATGGGTGAGAGCAAAATCAAAAGAAGTTCACTGATTGGATGAACTCAGGAGTAATGCATTTCTGGTATGACATTCCTAGAAGAGATATTAGGGAAAATAAAATAGCTTAGATAAGAAGGGTGCCCAAATACGCTATTAATAAGTTTACATGTAACATCATGATTAAAAATAACCCTTGATAGAAGTCCACAGGGATATATAATTACATTTAAAGAACAAACTACCCAAAGAATTTGATAACAAAATTTTGGGTTCTATATGGAAGTAGTTTCTTCTGGTCTTTTAAGTAATACGATCTATTTATTATAAATTTGGTTTTGATCAAATGTATTTATAAAATAATGTTAATCAATAACTACGAATAGAAGGAAATGGTCCATCCGATGATCTATATTTGCTGAGTATTTGCTAGAAAAACATATTTGCTGAACACACAAAACAAATAAACTTAAGCTCCTGCTTAGAACTGCACAAATAAAAAGACCGCACCAAGAATTGCATGCTAGAAGATTTGTTTTAGCAAGCATACCATTAATAAAATCAAAGTTATGATATTAACACTAAATTCTATAAAATAATAATATTTGGAGAAATTATGGTAAGATTAGTGAAGGTAAGATGGCCATTTGCTGGGTCTCATTTTCTTATTTTTCTCAAGTTCTTATTTTCAGAAACTTTTGATGAAAAAACTGTTCTTATTATGTAGCGATCTAATATAAGTAATTAAACAATTTATTACAACCCATATTAAACTTTAATTCAAATTGTAGCTCAATTTAAAAAGATGTGAATCGAAGAGACTAATTCGGCAACGGTCCTTTTTTGGGTATTTAACTAAAAATCAAAAGGAATTTTTTATAGCTTTAGGAACGATAAAACTATTGACTTTCTTTGAATTATGTAAACATAATTTAATTGGAAAATAAAGACGCTCTCTGATAGGAAAATAAATGTGCAAGTAGAAGATAAGTATTCTTTTGACGATACACAGGTAAATAAACAAGTCAGCCTAACAAATTGTCCCAGATGCGTAAAACATTTCTTTCATTCTAACAAGAGCCGGAGATACTGATCAACACTTTTGATGTCAATGCATCTTATCGTTGCCTCTCAATGAAGGTATTAACAACAAATACATAGAAATTTCCTACATGTCTTTCATATATCCTTTTTCTTTACTGCCTAATCCTTTTTTGAAGGCTCAAACATTAAATAAGCATATTTTATCTTTCAGAAAAATATCATCGATGAATTTTTCCTTCAATTAATTATACTAGCTAAGATTAAATTTGCAGACACAAATGTATTATCGTATCAATATGAAATCAAAAGGATATTGTGCGAATTCTGTGCAAACACCTTGCAATAGGAATTGCGAGAGTTTTTCTTAATTCTGATATGCCAGATGGCAAGAAAAATTAAGGAAAACTGAACCCAGATAATTTTAAAAGGTAATTTATCTGCGATTATTCCTCCTACAAAACGTAATTACTGCATTATAAAATGGAGATTGTGAACTTCATCTCACATGTCTGCTTGTTCGCATATTTTTGTGGCGGTTCTAGAAACACGAATAAATAATTTCCTCAAGTAAACATATGAACAGCCAATTAAGATGAAACAATATACGTCAGTGTATTATTTTAGACCAGGAAGTCGCTTTCTAAGCCTTTCGTTTGATATTTAATTGTCCATTTCACATTTAATAATTACCGCAGTGACATTATTTCACTTTATCTCACTCCTTTAACAAATATTTGTTTCATTTGATACAACAAGCGGGGAGATGAAGAATCAATCGAAACATTTTCAGGTGGAATTAAATTCTGTACGCATATATAATTTCAATAATAGAATTATAGAAAAAATTAACATGGACATTTCAGCTCCTAGGATGGGATTCAATAAAATTAGACCCTTTAATTTGTACTCTAAATCATACGAGGCATATCCATAAAGTAAGAGCCGTTTGCTTATATTTAAATATTAGCGCTTCAGAATACAGTTTTACTCTTGCAGCGCCATCTACTGATTGATTGAGAAGATATAGCAGCATTTGTTTTGTTTCAAAAATGCTTGTCCGTGCATGCATACAATAATGTCCGCAACGATCGTTGATCCCGCCCGCTGTGAAGTGCGTTCTGTCATACGATTATTGTATGCAAAAGGATTGTCGGCTGCTGAAATTCATCGGGAGTTATGGCTAGTTTATGGACCTACAGTTATGAGTGTTCGACAATGGTGCCGTGATTTTAAAAATGGACGAACAAATGTCCATGACGAAGAGACAAGTGGCAGGCCCAGTATTATGACCGATGAAATTGTTTCGCAAGTGGAACAAAAACTGCGATGTGATCGTCGATTGACGATTAATGGCCTGGCTGAACACTTTACTCAACTTGGACGCACTACTGTCTACAATATTGTAACGTAAAACCTCGGATGCCACAAATTATGTGCAATATGGGTACCGAAAATGCTCAGACCGCCACAAAGAGCAAATAATGTCCAGTAGACGAGAGTTTTCGGGTCGTTAGGGAGTCTTTGACCACCCACCGTACAGTCCTGACCTTGCACCTAGCGACTACTTCCTCTTCTTGCACTTGAAACAGTAGCTCGGTGGACAGCGTTTTGAAACCGAATAGGAACTCAAGAACGGTGTTGTCCATTGGTTCTACTCTCAGGCAGCGAGCTTCTATGTAGAGGGGTTAAGGAATCTGGTGCAGCGGTAAGAAAAATGCTTAGAAGTGAATGGCAATTATGTAGAGAAGTGAGGTAGGTTTGTAGCTAACTAAAAGTGCCGATAAAATGTGTTTCACGTGAGTATATTTTTATTACTCTTACTTACTTCCTGGCTCTTACTTTAGGAGCATGCCTCGTATATTGTTAACAGAAAATGAGGCAATAAAAAGCTTTATTTAATGGGAGGTCCCTCGTTGAGAACTATTATCCTCCAAAGTATACCCAAAAAGATAAATATTCCAGCTTTTTTAGGACTTAACTATAGGAGCCCCGTATTTTTGCTTAAATGAAATACTACTTTAGCGTCAAAATGAGAGAAATACTTCATTGAAATATCATTTCAATTTGAACAAGGAGCTTTGTGCAAAACGGCGGAAATAGTTTTAGACTTTTCGGCGGAAAATTAACCTTTCATAGGGGAGGGTATTCATAGCAAGGAATTTGCCTGTCTAAGTGATTCTCGGAGCATTCTTTGACGTCTGTCCCGTGTGAAAAATAACCCTTTCTTCACATTATTAATCAAAGCCTTAAAACATGGATGTGATAGTCACGTTCAGTCCCTTGAGGCGGTAACGCATGTGCCATTCACAGCTTCCCCTTTAGACTTTGTCCACGCCATCATTCCTTCATCAAACCAGTGCGGGTCAACGAGAAAGGCGACGCTTAAGACAAAAGAAATCCCCGGAGGGCTGTGGGTGAGGGAGTGGACGGAGGAGTGGGAAGGGATACTTGAGATCAGAAGAGGCACGGGGAGAGGGAAGGAGGGGAGGGATCCGGGGAGTCGCCTGCCAGCAGAATGAGGGGTCTCCGATGGAGGGAAAGGGTCGTAGTTTTTCAGCGGCGAATGTTCAATGCTATGAGTTCCCACGGAAAAAGACGGGAGGGAGAAGAGAGAGGGAGCCGTCGGGTCATGAAATATTGAGTCCTCTGCAGTCATTGAGTCTCGCAGATGGAGCGAGTCGGAACAAAGTGAGGGTCAGGGAGAATAGGGGAAAGGTTTTGGAATGGAGAGGAGGGTTTATTTAAAGGGGAATAAGAGATGGCAATGGAAGAGTGGGGGGAGGGGGGTTAATTGTGAGCAAGGTAGAGGGGGGCAGGTGTGGGGGGAGGGAGGGTAAGAGGAAAATGTGGAGATGTCCGCGCTCTGATGAGAGCTGAGTGCATCATTCAGTTTAGACGCTGCTCAAGGGGACTAAGTTTTAATGCATCACAGTCGGAGGTGTGTATCATAAAGTACCTAAGTATCGATTCCGGAGCGGATGGGCATCATCTCGTAAGTAACTAGTGTTTGTCCACGAAATTAGTCAGTGGAGCAGAATGACCTCAAAAGGAAGATGCATGCGTAATGTTTTCCCCCAGGCAAGTGAACTGCCAAAATTAATTAATTATGAGAGATCTGCTGCCATACTAATTAATAATCACTACTAGCTAAAATGTGAAACTGGTAGTGTAGGAGTAGAGCTTTGGACTACTGACCAACAGAAGGGCTCGGGCACGAGACCCAGGCATGCGTATCCGAGCACCCTCAATTTCATCTTGGCTGTGTACTTTTTCGGATGCCAGAACTTGCCAGAAAATCATACGCGGCACAGGGAATGGATCAAGCTCCCCTACTTTGATGTATACATTTCACTTGCCGTTGGGATTAGTATTGAAAGAACTTTACCATTACCTATCAAACAGAGATTTCACCATTATAAGTTAAAGAAATAACCAATTTTAACTGCCTTTGGAAATGAAGAAGAAATTATTCTGAGCCAATTCAGTGGACTTTTAAAACTATCTGGAAATAATGTATGGAATAGAGCAAAGAAAAGGTTACCACATTTTAATATGAAAGTTTTACGTATGTTATAAATAAACACATTTACTTACACACACAATTCTGTATATACAAGGGAAAGAAGGAGCTCAGACCTCCTTCTTCCCCTAGAGGAAGGTGATTTGGCCATCAAAGCTTCGGAAATAAATACACTATATATATATATATATATATATATATATATATATATATATATATATATATATATATATAACATTCAGACGGCAACAATAGAACACAGAATAAAATAGATAACACGTAAAAGAACACTCACATTGTAGATTGTTTGAGCTTTTGGCCTACTCCGAGGCCTTCTACAGGTCAGACTTTTTATTCTGTGTTCTATTGTGCCGTCCAAATGTTATATTGCTCTCGTGAGTACTTCCACATCATCTTGAGTAAAGAATATTCGCAAACATTCCCTATTTCTAAATGGAAGTAATCAAATAATTAAAGCAACCTTATGAAGAATTAATCATAGAAAACAAAGAATAATATACAGAGCGAAGGGAAAAACAAAATATAAGCACCGAAGGTGAAAACTTAACGGATGCGTTGGTGTCAGACCAACCACTGAAAGGTCAGTGGCGATTATGGAGAAAACTCGTCTTTTAACGCTGAAGACGTTTGCAACGTAAGATGTGCGAGGAGCAAGATGAAGAGAGAGGGAGCGGGGAGAGAGAGGGAGAGGGGGCAGAAAGGCAGGTAGAAGAGAAAGGAAGGAGTGAAGAACGGAGAGACAGGAGGCATTAGTGGAAGAATGAAGCAAGGCTGAAGAGATCCTCTCAGTAAACGAGCAGATTCCTTTGAGGAGCCCCTGGAGGGAATAAGGTGGCAAATGGAAAGGAGAGGGGTCCGTGGGAGGCCAGAGCGAGAGGGCTGGTTGATGGCGTGGGTGAGGCGGGCGGATGATGAAAAAGTGATGGCTCCGCTGGGAGGGAAGAGGGGTTGCGATAGTGGTTTGTTTTGTCACCATGGTGAGGGGGAGGAGGCTGCCGGAAGGGGAGTCGACTGGGCGTTTTTGGAAAGAGGGAGGGCGGGAGACGGGAGGGCGCTTCTCCCTCACGGATAGAGGGGGAAACGAAGTTTTCGGTCCAATGGTGAGATGCGTGGAGGAGAGGGGAGGAGACCACTGCATGCCAGCGGCCGCTTTCACTTGACTACACCCACGGCAATAGAGCACGTGTCTTGGCACACATGGAGCAATCCGCTCACCTTATCATAGGTATGTACATCAATTACTTCGCGCAGAAGTACGACTCCAATCTAAACATTGTTTTGTTTCAGGACATCTCTCTTCGAAATTGTGCCAATCCGTTTCCCATTAGTACATATATGAATATCGATTTTTACTACTGTAAACTTAGGAGACTCTTCCTGCATCAAGTATCTTGAAGTGCAGATAATAGATAAATAAAATCAATTGTATCTATGATCTTTATGCAGAAATATCTTATTAAAGCCAAAAGGATCTTCTTTCTAAAAATGAAATTCATGTCTAATAACTTCCTTTTAATTTTGTTTGCGGAACTTAATCTTTACGTTCAGTTTTCCCGATGAAAATACTATATTCATTCGTTTAATCTGTAATTTTTGAAAACAAAGATATTCTCCATTACCATACTCTTGAGGATGGGAAATTTATTTTCTCGTAATTGAAATTAATGACTGGCTACCATATTTCCTACGATGTTTCGAGAGCACTATGACGCATGGAGTCCTTTAAATTATTCTCTGCTTGATGAGATGATTCAATTAGTGGTGAACGCCTTCTAGAAAGTAATTACTCCACCCACCCTTAGCTGCACACTTCTACCAGATAAGTATTCCGCATAACTAAGCCATTCAAATTCCTCAAATTCTTGGATTAAACATCTTTCATTAGTCCGTTTTAAATGAAGTATTCACCTAAAACCATAATTGTCAAATCTGAGGTTCTTGATGGAGTGGAAGTTTCTCCTTAAATTTCCCAAATGAAGAGATGTACACGAAATAGAATTAAAAATTATCCCCAGAACAAATCTCTCATAAGTAGATGACAATGTCTTATTCACTACGGCATTATCTAATCTTTGCATAAGAATGCTCACTTGTTTAGTGATGAAGCTTCGTGATATTGGAAGATATCATTCGGAGTCAAACCTTTTCGAAGGCAAATGAGAGGGGTAGTGAATGAGCAATGTATTGAATTTATTCCGGAGTAGCAGCCATTCAAGATTAGGACCATCAATTATCTTCAACGTGTTCTCTCTCCTTCCTTAACTCTCTGAGAATCGTATTACGAGTTAAGGTGGAAAATTGATTTTTGATTTCATTTTGTTTTCACTAAAAGAGGGATAATTGAAATTAGGCTACATGTGAGTAAAAAAGACAAAAATAAACATTTCTGAAGGCCATCCAAAACAAAATAAGACAACCTCATAAGACTACGGATGCTTTTGTGGTCCTAATGAAGTGGCATCAATTGGAGGTCTGACATTTCAAACGGGAAGGGATATCTTCCCATACGGCCCAGTAGTCGGTTGCTCGTATGTATCCTCTACGTTTGCAAGGCACTCAATTCAAGCTCTTCTCCAAACATGAACAAATCACCCGCGAACCTGGATCACGAGGTCACTTCTATTGCTACATAACGCTGATTGCGTAAGTGGCGAGCGCTTCGAGGTAGGTAGCGATCTATGGCATTGCGGATGGATGTACCCGTTTGCCTTTACCGTAGCTTTGGATTCCAAAATGCACCTCTTACGTAACATCATGGTCATGATAAAATCTTTTAGACCTTATTCCACGTCTAGGATAAACCATTGATAACTTATACATGTACATCCTGTTGGAATAATACCAATATTGTGCAATCCTGGCTGCGAGGGCTTCGATCTTTTTCAGCAAATATGTGATTCAATAGTGCACTTAATTTGTATAAAATATAATTGATTTTATTTCTCCTTCATCTGTTACAGGGTAAAATGAACACGATACCATTGATACAAGTGCGACCTATGGAGCATATAGTATAGAGAATCAATATTAAAAAATTTCCTTTTTAGATTAATTGATAATAACTAAAAATATCATATTTGAAATTATAAAATGTGGTTATTGCCAAAATACAACTAGACTGAGTTTTGGTCTGGTGAAATATAAGTAAATATTTTAGAACCATTGCAAAATATGACGAGAAAATTTCTCTTAATTCACTGACTCATTTTGCCAAAATTGTTTCTAGCGTAAGTTGGAGAGCATTAGCCTTATTTTCAATCATCTATACCCTTTCCTTGTCTACAAAACATCCATTTTTGGTAGGTTGAGATGCACAAAGCATTAGTACGGTATTTTGTACCAACCATTAACTAACTCTGTTTTCTTAAAAAAATATTCTACCGTCAAACAATTTCCTCGACATCGCTTCCAAATTCATGTATGATCAATCTTTTTCTCATTTCTGATAAACATGACCTCCGTGTAAATTTTCAACATTATTATAGTTTTCTCACAATATAATTATAGCTAGTCGGGTTTTGAAGAATTTTAGAGTAAATGACCTACACTACGTAAAATGAAATTTTATTAGCAATTCGACCCAAATGAGTATCGTCAATGGCAGTCTGATGACAGTGAGATGCAGAAATCAAAGCTTTTAATAAGACATTCAGAAACTCTTTCAATATTTATTATTATATTTAATAACTGAGATAAAAAAAATAAGAGGAGTCCCACATCCTGACTTGCAAAATACTTAGTATTTTTGTTTAAATTCTTAATTGTTCATTATTAGTGTGGAACAACAAATTTTTTACTGTCGAAACACGCTGAAAATGGATAAACACTAAGATTTTCCTCTGAAGACAAATTGAACATTATTTCATTATTTTCATTCACCTTAACTCCTTGTACTACAAAAAAGCCTCCCGGATACAAGTTAGCATTCTGTTGGCGGAGTCAAACAACTTCCAGGGTGCGGATGCAGACAAGGATCACAAGTTAGATTTTATGAATAGCTACTTAAAATTCAGAAGCATTAGTAGGGGTAGGCTATGCCAACGTAGAATCTTGAAAATTTAGTGGGAATTAAAAAGGGAAGTTACCAAGTGAAACTTAATAAATTTCAAATTAGGAAAAGGGAATTAATACTGTTTGGGATAAGCGGGTGAAGCTTAAGAAGGTAGTAGAAAGTTCAGCTACGGAAATAATTTCAATAGTAGAGGACGAGATAATTAAAAAAACCATGTTACTGAGAGATACCTGAATGAATGGATGAAAGGATAAAAGGAAAAACCTTGAATACTGAATTTCAACGAAGAATGCAGAAATGCGAAATAATACACTTAGGAGAAAAGGTAATAGAGGCCGAGAAATGCGACTTGAAAATCGGAGCGAAGATATGGAGACATTTTACATACAAGGATAATGTGAAGCATTATATAAGAAAAAAGTGAACGACAGACTGCAGAAAGGGAAAGACTAAAAAGCTCATAAAGTATTAGGCAGGGAAGAGAATCAGAAGAAATTCACTAAAGAAGGAAAGGTGGAAGGAAGGGAATTCTTTGGGTGTATATGCAGTATTAATGAGGAAGGAATATAATCAGAAGAGTTACTCTCATCAATATTGAGTAAGGAAAATTGTAGAGCAGCAGTGTTGAAGAGCTATAGGACAATGTGTTTAATTTTGCAAGCAGCAAAGGTCTAAGAATCATCAATAGAATACTCGTATTACAAAAAATATTCCCAGCAACCTTCTAGAGAAAGAACAGTTTGACCTCAAAAAGAGGAGAGAAACGAGTGATTCCCCTGCATCTTTTTTGCTTAGTGGATTTTTAAAGCGCGTTCGACCGTATATTATCATTTTTAGGCTATATACCGGTTAAGTAGATTTTGGATAGAATAGATTTTTGGATGGATGAAATAAATGTAATATTTTCTGACTCTTAAGAAAACGCAATCCAGCAACCTAGTCTAGATCAAGTTCTTATTCATCATTTGGGTGGCGTAAATTTAATGGAGACACTTCGGGATGTAGAAGTGGACGGGAGGGATAGATGACTTATTCGAAACTTGTACACGAATCAACGTATCAGAAAAAATAGGTTAAGGGTTGTATTGGAAGAAAAAGGATAGGTGACGACTAGCAGGTGAGTGAGAGAAGGCTGCCCCTAATCGCTGGTAGTTTTCAACATACATGCTGAGGGTATGTTGACGAGGCAAAAGAAGGGCTTACGCCGGGAAGTAGATGGCAATACTACCTTGTTCAAAAGATTCCCGGAATAACCACCGTGTGGCGCTCCCATCGTTCCGATTTGAGTTCTGTTTTTTTTGTTAAATTGGTACATCTGTTGTTGATATTCCCTTTAAATCTTAGTGTCATAACTTGACATTTGCAAAAGTTACGTAGCCAAGAGTACATCTATCTCTGTGTGTGTTGGCGATTTTTTACAATTGCAGAAATAGATTTAAATTTGCAACAACGAACTTGTATTAAATTTTGCGTAAAAAACGGATTTAGTGGCGCACGGACGTTGGAAATGTTGGAAAAGTGTTTCGGCAACGATTCTCTAAAAAAAACGGTCGTTTACCAGTGGCACGAGCGGTTCAGAAGTGGTCGTGAGTCAATCGAAGATGATGAACGCAGTGGCAGACCATCGACATCGAAAGTCGGTGAAAAAATTGATAAAGTAAAATAAATAGTGGTCAATAACCGCAAATTAACCATCAGAGAAATAGCAGAGGACTTGAACATTGCCTATGGATCCGCCCAAGACATTGTGGTTAATGATTTGGGTTTCCGTCGTGTAGCAGCAAAGTTTGTGCCAAAAGACCTCAATTTCATGCAAAAAAGAGACCGTGTTGACGTCGCAAAACACATGATTTGCGAGGCTGAATCCGATCCCACATTCATCAAAAGGATCATTACTGGAGACGAGACGTGGGTTTATGAGTACGACACGCAATCCAGACATCAGGCAAGTGAATGGCGTTCACCAAATGAGCCGAGACCAAAAAAACCACGTCGTTTTCAGTCAAAAAAGAAGGCAATGCTGACGGTTTTCATGGATTACAACGGTGTAGTGCATCATGAATTTTTGCCAGAAGGCCAGACAGTAAACAAAGAGTATTATTTGGGCGTTATGAGACGTTTGCGTGAAGCAATTCGCCGAAAGAGACCAGAGACCGTCGCACAGTGCTATCATTATTCGTAATTTTTTGACGAAAAATGCAACAAATACCATCCAACAGCCACCGAATTCACCTGATTTGGCTCCCTGTGACTTCTTTCTGTTCTGATGCACTGATGGACATACCGAAAACCGAATATAAAAAATGTTTCGAGGATTGGATCAAGCGCTGGCATAAGTGTGTTGCAGTCGATGGGGATTACTTTGAAGGGGACAATATAGATTTAGATGAATAAACTTGTATTTTTAATTTTCTGAATAAATTCCGGGAACTTTTTGATCAAGGAAGTATTATGTCAATTACATATGTAGACGACGAAGCAATAGTGGTCAGATAATCAAGGGGTTATAGTGACTATTTTGGGTGCCTTGAAGTTACAATGCGACGAGGGATTAACCACAAGAAAACAAAAGTAATGGCATTATCAAGCAGAGCTAATTAATAAAATTAAACATTTCCAGAATTGACTAAATTATTCAACTTTCTATTACATTTTCATTATTTCCGGAAGTTCATAGCCAGACTATTTCAGCAGGTTTTATGACTTCGAAAAGATATGTGATTAAGAGGAACTTAAGTTTGTTTACCAGTTATTCAATGCATAACTTCTTTTTCCTTTTAACGGTCGGTATTTATTCCTTTTTTAAAACTAAAATGGGTCTAAAAAATGCAAGACTTAAATCTTTCAACATTAAACCTGCACATCAAAATTATTTTTGTAACTAATTGGTGCACGTGACCTTGAACTGAGAAAAATCCCCGGAGAATAATTTAACAGATGCATCGCCTGTACACTTTAGAGGATGTTTTCTTCCCCAACTACACAGCGAGGCTATTTTTTTAACTTTTTTTTACCTTTCTTGCTTCAACTCTAGCTTTCGTAGGATGACAGTCTCTCCCCACCTATCTCTTCACCTTTCCACTCCTTTCTCTCCATTTACTCTACTTCTGCCCTTTCGCTAGTTCCCTACCTTCCCCCGCCCCATCATCTCCGACGGCTCCATACTCCATTAATGGAATTTCCACGAGTGGCTCCTTACCAGTTTCCCCGGCGTGCCCCCGACGCAGGGGCTGGAGAGGGAGGGTGTGTGCGCCCACCCTCCTCCTCACTTAACTTGCCGCTTCGCAAACGTCGCCTACCCGCCACTCTCCCCAGCGCTGCCATCTTTATTCTCACGGTACGTGGCTCCTTCCAACGAAGAGGGAGATAGTGAGGTGGAGAAGGAGTGAAAGAGAGAAAGAGAGAGGAAGAGGGAGGGAGAGAGACATTTTTTCCTTCTTTAAGCCTGCACGAAGACCACCATTAAACTTTTGTACTCTGCGAATTCGACGGAGTGCCCCATGGGTCATCGTGAGTGCCCTCGCTCTGCTTTGGGTTTTTATTCCCTCTTCCTCGGTGATTTGAAGCAACGTGTTTCTCCTAAAAACTTCACGCACGCCATCAGGAGGGAGAAAAAATCTTCCTCCTCGTTTCTCAGAAAAGCAAAGCATTAGGAAATGGAAGATCTACGTTTGTATCAGTGTATTTAAACAACCCTCGGACAAACATTTCCAGTTTAGTCGAGGAGGACTGAGCGTACGTCACTCGACAGCCTTATATTTTACTATTACGCTTCATACACCGACTTATCATTTAATTAATAATTTTCTTGACCCTGCAGAGAGTCATCCTTATCATTCTCGTCCTGTTCTTGAATGGATCTTCCGTCATTCCATTTCCTAACTCGGCAGACATGTCATAGGATATAGTTCCCATAAGATTAAATTAAGTTATAGTCATATACCCGTGTATGGAAAAAAAGTTCCAGATTTAATTGAGAAATACACAAATTCCATTTGAATCACATATCTTTAATTGTGGAATTTCTGTGTGGTTATTAGTTTATATGTTTATTATTCAGTATATATGATGGAGATATTCCACCGATTAGCAGCAAAAACAGTGCCTTGGATGTTATATCCAGGTTTACTCTAAGCGTTCATTTTATTTTAATTTTTCAACTAAAATTTCGGAAAATTTCAAGAATTCAGGACCATCTTTTAGGTTTTAACTGGCGCATTCATATTGTTCATAAATCAATGAAATGAAAATTTTAAGTCGTTGTTGAAATTCATTTTAAAATTTTATAACTCATGAATCCTACCTTATTATACTACTGACATGCCCTCTACGTTCTTTATAATAGCTCTAAATTTTAATATCTATTATGTATTAGTTTACAATAAGTAGATATAACTGAAATTATTAAATATAAATGGATTAAACATGTATAAATTATTTACAAAAAATGTACATGCTAATAAAAACCAGAAATCAATGATTGCATAATGTGATTAATTATGTGAGTTTCTACTTAAGTGAAAACATTAATGATAAGGGAAAATTGAAGAGGTGCTAGAATTATAATATTTTATTAATGTTTCAGATAATGAACTACTGATTTCTTTCATCGTATTAACGCATATGAGATTCGCCTGAAAATGATTCTGGATATTTCCTTACCAAGGGAAAAACATAATTGAGAGTACTACCACAAGGTATGAAACTATAATAAATCGATATGGTCCTGTATCTTGATTTTCGAGTTCATTCAGCTTAAATTCGATTGGCATGGAGAGTGTTATCAGTGCATGTCATATCCCTCTTCTCCCGGCTTCTGGGAGGCTGCGACGATTTTGCGTGTAATTGCCCCGAGTGGGGTAAAAAGGAATACGTCTTTTTAAGGAAAGGATTGGAAAAAGGGTCTCTGATAGGGTATGAGGGAATAAGACGGGTGTGTGGGAGTGGATTAAGGGAGGAGCCTAAATGGTCGCGAGGGGCGGGGGAGAATGAGAAGAAATGGGAGATAATTCAGCCTGGGAAGGGACCTTGGAGGGTGGGGCGGCGGAGCCACCCTCTTGTGCGAACAGTCTCCCACCCAACGACAGCCGGGGACACTCATTTGCACCAAGGCGGCGCAATGGCATCGCGAGTCCCGGCAGAGCCAAAGGGACGAGTGAGGCCGACCCGGAGGGAGACACCCTCTCTTGGGAGTCTTGCTACCGTTGTCACATTCATCCAATTTTCGGAGCCAGCCTCGGGAGCAATCATTTTTCCTTTGACATCTGAATCATATCTACTATGGGAGCTTAAAATTGCTTGAAACATGAAACTCTAATTATACTCACAATAAATTTTCAAATTCTACGAGGATGAATGCATTTGTGCTTCCAAAAATTTTTTGAGAAATCCAGTGAAACATATAAATCAGATTTTAGAGTTAAAAATTAAACGGATGAAACGGTTAAAAATTAAAGTCTTGTCTAAAATATTATTTATACGTGGATCTTTCAATTATTCCTAGAAAATCCAGACGATGACGCTCGTAGTATCGGTAGTAGCTGAGTAGCTTTTAGTAATCCTCATTTATAGCTGAACAGATGCTAAGCTTTCAGCTATAGCCATCAAGTGCTTTCAATTTCATATCCTATTGAAGAAACATATTTTTGTTTATTTAGAAAAATGATACAAAACGAGTTTCGTACGGTGATTAGTCACTTTTATTTAAAAGATTTAACACTGAAGAGGTCATGGCATATCTGCTCTTGTATTTGCGACTGTTTAAAATTTGGTGAGAGCGTTCAAACGTGGTCCCACATCCAGAAATTATGAACATCGATCAGACCGTATAGTGGAAGAGGCTTCCTCCAAAGTGATTGAAAAAATCTACGATACGGTTTGGAGTGATCTGGGAATCAAAGTTCGTTAAATATTTGATGCCACAATGATATCACAAGGCACAGTTTTTACAATTTACACGAAAAATTGGATGTTAATAAAAGCTCGGCAAGATGAGTACCACCTTTGCTCTCAGTGGAGGATAAACTCAATAGTGTGGTCGATTAGATGGCTGGTTTGGCACTTTTCTATCGCCATTCTGACAATTTTCTGCCCCAATACATTGTTTTCGACGAACCAAGGATCCACTAATACTTCTAGAGAAAAAGGAATAGTCGAAATAGTGTGTTTTAAAGGTGATCCAGCTCCGAAAAGGCGAAGATGGTGAACTCGGTCGTCAGGCCACGGCTTTTCGGTTACACGTGGAATCATCTAAATTGATTACTCGCAAAAAGAACCCATGATACATGAAGAGTATTCAGCGTCGTTATTGCACCGATTGAGCAAAGGATTCGAATAAAAATATTCTCATTTGGCAAAGAAAAAATGCTCTTCCATCGATTCAATCCTCGGGTGCACAGTAATGTAGTTTACATAGCGAACACTTTAGAACTGAATTCGAGTTTTCACAACATCCTCCTTACTCACCAGATTTGATCCCAATCGATTTTTTTGTCACTAAATTTGAAAAAATGGCCCGGTGGAAAATAGTGGAAAATAATTCACGCCGAAGGATGAGGTGATCGCCAACACTCGCCTATTTTTAGGACTTCTGAAATTCTTTTATTTTATTTTAAAAATTAAATAGGAGCAGTTAAATGGTAATAATAACAATTATGGATTTCTGGATCGCCTACGATATACGTATTTTTTGAAGAATCGAATTTGTGAAAAATACGAGACATACCAGATATAATTTCACATGATCAGAACTGAAAACAATTTTATTTCTAGTTCTTTCCATTAGAGTTATACGCGTAAAAATGTTATCACTAGGGTAAAATCATTTGAAATGAGCGATTGTAACAACGATCATCTGCTCTTAAAATACATGCATGGCGATGTTTTCTATTCCACACTATTTTCAGAATTAGTAGGAGAAAGACTTCCACAGACAAGTAAGTTTATAGATGTATTTCTTAGAAAATATTATGAACTCAATGAAACGCGTGTATAAAAACAAGAATGAGCAAATTAGTAATCATGTAATGCTGCTATTTAAAACATGGCACATGAGTCACGAAAGCGACTATTTAAATTATATTTTGTGAGGTAAAATATTACGAGCGTTAAAAGAGGAGCTTTAGTAAGGTTCCGTTACGAATGCTATCGTACGAAAAAATAAGGGAAAATATGATCCTTTTCTAATTACAGTTGAGAAAATTTGTGTGAGTTTCTGAATGGATTTTGAGTTCTTCTCAAATGCGAGTAGTCCTGTACTCACAGTAGAAAATCTCAAGGAAATCAACTAGGAACAGAAACTTAAACAAAGCACATTGTCATTTCTTAGTGCAGCCGATTAAGTACACTTTCATTTTCAGTCGCCTTAATAGTCACACTAGAGTTAAGAAACTTTATGAAGTTTTTTTTTCCATTTGGACTCTTTCGTTGGCTATTTCCTTCTCAGGTTCAAGAATCTTTAAATCTGCTCACCAAAAGCTGATTCCATGGCTAATAAAAAGATCTTTGTGGATATTTTTTTCATTTTCCATATTACACCAATCCCTAAACGAGTTTCCCAGTCACCAGTTTTATATTTCAAGGTCTCACACTTCAGTCAAAGTGAGTCCAATATTCAAAAATAGTGAATTAGTTTGGTTTTTTAATTTATAACAATTGACGCTGAGGTATTGTGAAAACTAATTCTAGGATATACCTTATGGTAAAAGTTTGATTTTTTTAAAATTTCATTGATATTTATTTGTATTGATCTCTGAAACAGTCTAACCTTTAGCCTATTTTTTTCATTTTGATTAATGCTTCTTAACCAATTCATGATCCACGAAGTGTTTTCATAAATGAGGTGGAGTTTATAGAGACGACTGAATTTTATACCAAATTATGATGCCTCTATCTCCAATCAGAAATATGCATGTCATTTATCTCAATACAAACGGTAGAACACTTTTTTAACCTGCCCACATAAACACATATTAAACGTACGCGTTACACTGCATTCTCTCTAGTACCTTCGTTGGTAATTACGTCATGGTTAGTATTTTACCAAAGGCAAAACTTCAGTCGCCCAGGAAAACATAAGCAACCTTTAAAGTGCATAAATGGATATGGCTTTATCATCGCCTGCCAAAGCACTTTAGCAGCGGCTTGGAAGGTATTTTGAAGCTGTAGATGGAAAACGTGGTATTCATTCAGAGTTCAAAACTACAAGATGTCTTGAAAAAAGGTTCACTTTTAGATGTATTTCAGGAAAAAAAACAATAAAAAACCAGAATTATAATTAAACACATTTCGTTCCCTGGCAACTATATTTAGTATGTAATACTATTTCATAGAAATTTAAATGTACGTGCAGGAATTGTTTCATGGGCTGACGGGAGAAATGAGGGCGAGCGCTTTGGTTCGGACAAAAGAAACCGTTGGACGGAGGGGACTGGGGTACGGGATTGAGGAATGACTCGGAAACAAAAGCTTTTCACTTCCTTCTCCGCGGATATATTCGCAGGCGAGTGCAGGGAAGTGTAGAAAAATGAGACGCTGAGTTTCAGAAAGTGTTTCCTTTTAAAGAAAACCCACAGGATTTTCTTTCATGCGCGCAATAGACGGGGGGAGAGGGAAGAGTGGGAAGGAGGAGGATGAGAAAGGAAGGGTCGAGAACGAGAGGGAGGGGAAGGGGGAGCTGAGAAAGTGAAGGTGCCGGGGGTGGGGGGAGGGAGGGAGAAGAGAATGGGTGGGTGGCAGCAGCATCCCCGCGTCAATTTAATCTCCGAATATCACTTACGTCCATCCTTTGCCCTCCCATCCACCGTCCCCCGCTCTGCCTCCATGGCGTGCTGCAATGTTTTGCTCTCCTCCCGGCCGACCAAGGGGAGAGGAATCTTTGTGGTTAGGAGGGCAGATCGATGAAGATCAAAGAGATTTATGTGCACAAAAAGAAGTAGTCCTTGGCGGTAGGGGATAGACCCGAAATATGGTTCTTCTTATGCCTACGGAATTTAATTTATAAATTAATAAATGTAACTAAATTCGATGTTGACCGCCATACAGCCTCAGATGTGGGTTTTTTGGCCAAGGCAAAGACTTTCATTAAAAACGCCATCATACAGAAAAATCAGAAGCCATTTCCAGTCTCTCTCGAATAAATAGGAGTTCCCGCGTACCGTAACAAATAGCAAAACTGAAAATTTGATTGCAGTACGCTTCCTTTTAAGTATTCAGTTTATTTAAACAAGGATAACATTTGAATAAAACATCACAATTCGTATCTTTAATTTAACTTTATGTAAAATTCTATAATTTGCAAATTAGTATATACGCTGAGGTATTATACGGCACTTCATATCACAGCAACCACCAAGAATGTAGTGTTTCTCGTCCACATATGCTGAGACACAGACCGGAACTTTATCCATAAGGCCTATTCTATTGCACCTTCAACCTCATCTTAGAAAGATAAAAGTGACACTGAGGAAAGTAAGAGAGGCAAGCGCTTGGCACAAAGTTAAAAACAACGCTGAGTAACAATATTAGTATAACTACATTAGTCTCCCCGTCTGTGGGCTTCCCTGGTGACCCACCAAATCCATTGAAGTCGTGGTCGAAATTCAAGATGATGGAGTTGGAAAGCGTACGTAGAAAACTAAGCCGTGATCAATTAATCACAAAGGTGAGCAAATTTACTGTGTGCTCATGCATATGTGTTCAGAGTTGAGATTAAAAGCGCTATGGCATAGAGAATGAAAACATCCGGTGATACCATACTGAACACTGTACTATATAATGTTTGCTTGATGCTTCCACTCTTCCATCCAACTTAATTGGAAGCCCGGAAAAATTAAATTAGAATAAACATATGAAAATCTATAATATAGAAGAAAATGGTGGTGTGATTATTTAGAAATGTCTTTTCGTGACAAAAGGGTTAGCAATATATCGTGTGAGATGGCCGATAAAACATGATTGTGAAAAGATACGATGCTTTCGGAGCATCTTTCCCCTTGGACATGATATCCTGTAGTGTGATACCACGTCAAGACAGCGTGTCCTACACTATACGAGTAATTCGTAGAAAAATTACCATTTTATTAATTACGATTTTCAGCGTACCATACTGTGAAGCGATTTATGGAGCTAATGGGCTAAAGTTTTCAGTCAGAAGTTATTAAACTAATAAGGAAATAAAAACATGACGTTAGATAATAATTGTTTTATGTATCATTAATACATAAAATATATTAATGGTCGTAATAATTTGCAAAATTACTATGATTATCACGAATTCCATTATAGAAGGCCAGAAAATACATCTTTAGGAAAGAATTTTTAATATTTTGCCGCTTCGTCCCGATTGTCAAGTTAAACTGAAATTTTACGTACTGATAATATTTTTAAGAGCAATTAAGAAAAACAAATACGTATTATCCAGGCAGCAAAACTAAATGATTACGTCGCGAGATAAACCATCAAACCGACACTTTATGTTTTCCTCTTTTGGAAATTTTGAAAGGAAAAATTCCAATTTTACGAGCACAGGGGAAAGAAAATCGGATGGCATGCAATGCACATACGAGTGAGCAGACCGACGAGGGAAAGTGGGCGAGAATGCGGGGTAGAAGAACTGGCGGCGCGTGGGAGGAAGACGGATAGAGCGACGTTGTCGAGGTGGAAATGATGAAGGAGAGCGAGGGGGAAAGAGAGAGAGAAAGTGAGGCATTCCAGACGGCAATATCCTTGCTCGTGTTGTGGTCCCCCATTAGGGAAGGGGGGAGGGAAAGAGAGACGGGGATGACGTATAAGACGGAGGTGGAGACAAGAGCACAGCGACTAGATAATTCCCGATCTTGAGTCTTTATGGGTAATAACATTAATTTTTATGGCTAAATATTCTTTTTCCAAATCCTCTTAAAGTTATGCTATATTGTTTCTGAGCTAAATTTAACGAAAATAATAAAACACACGAGAAGTAAATACGCTAAATCAAATATCAAAACGCGAGGGAATTTATTAGATCAGGCGAATATCGAATTTATATATACATTGCTTTGGGTGACAATAAAACTGATAGAAGAGGATGAGAGCACTGAAGAATCCAAGTCATTGAACTTTCAATACACAAAGAAAATTTCATTTTTAATATTTTTCACTTCACTGTAGACTCTTTATTTGCATGGCATGAAAGAACTAAAAATATCTATTTCTACGGAGAAACGCTTGAAAAGTATTCATTCCTACGTTGTCTCATTAGTATGGACTTTCACAAAAGATCGGCTTCAACCAGCCTAATAAACAGTTAAAGAGCCATTTTGAGCAGAATTTACATAGCTAAAAGAACCGCATGAGGAAAGGAATTCAATAAGAGAGACTCCAATGTGAAGGAGCAGGAAAATTTGTTGACTATTGTTCTTGAAATAGAACTTGGTGATTTGTCAACGATAAGCATGGTCAATCAGGAAAGAGGCTTAGAGAGGAATGGAAGATCTTAGCGGTCGTTGTAGTGAAAATACGATAAATAAGCTGACCTGAGCAGAGGAGCATGAAGGGAAACGGAAAAGTGTTGAAAATGGCAAGGGAAGGAAAGAAGTTGTTGGAAGAAGTCCATGAAAGCAGAAAAGATTGAGGAGATATTGAGAAGTAAAGGAATATTGCGGGCTATGATAAAAATGGGGATATTAGATAAGTGGTGTAAGGGGGAAAAGGAAAAAGGGTTTGCTTGAACGATGGTGGAGGGTACCTTGGGGGAGCTGAGAAGACTACAGATTAGGGTCAGAAGCTACGCAATGCAGAAATTCTTAGTGAATGAAACTATATATATGGTAATAAATTTACAACAGTTTGATATTTTGACCAACCATCCATCTCAATTATAGATTAGATTTTCTACATTTATTATACTAGTATTTATTTGTAGCCTATTTAGGCAAAAAATTAATATTCGGTTCATTTTTTTGGAAAAAAATATTGTTAAGATCAGATTATTATAGGTAATCTACCGCTTAAGGTAGTTTTTGTATGGACACAACAAATTCTCTTGTTACTCTTATCAAAAGACAACCTAACATCCTATTCAACAGGAAAGTCCCTCTCCATTTCCGTATACACCTTCTTTCATTATCTACATCTACAAAATACCCCACAAGCCGCCGAAAGGGCATGTGGCGGGGGGTGCTAGACCACCACTCGCAAAACAGAATAAAACCACATACACAACCACCAAATTAGTGCAAATTTACACCCACAGAGACAAATGCAATATCCATGCCAAAACCTTTATACCTTATCCCATAAAATGATAGACGACATAAAGGTGTAATATTTTGTACTTATCAAAACTAATGGTCAAAATCTTGCAATCGGGTACACGTAACTCACCGCTTACTGATCCTCAAATGAGGTTTGAATTTGTAGTTCCTTCAATTCTGTAGTTTTTACTTTTCCATTTATTATTGTCTTCAGCAAAATGTATCGTTTTTTATTGTACCTTTCATATCCAATTCTATCCATCTTTTTACTCATTTCCATAATTTAACTCCCAATATACTTCTAGCAGAAATTCGTCCAATTTAACTTTATCAATAAGGTTAATAACTGTCTCTCCATTTCTTGCAATATTCTTTTATTTCATTCCTCCTTATTATCAAGGTATAATATTACAATTTTGAGGGATTACTCTATGTGCATTTCTTTGTGTTAATCATGTGACAGTAGAATTACTCAACACGCTGCTAGGTACACGGCGGATTGTTATTTCCATTAGCTACACATTTACCTTCGTATTTTATCTTCATTTATTTCCATAAAGCCCTAGATTTATTAATTATAAATTATATTGTATTTCGACATTTTGTGTATTACAAATATTTTTTCTACTTCTTAGTTTTGGTAACCAAATGATTATACTTGTAAAAATATGGAGCTGAAAATTGAATGCACAAATGCGAATATCATTAGTAAGCGCGTTTGAAAAACAACCCATTTACATTACCAATATTGAAGGCCTAACTAAATAGAAGATGAGAAAGAGGGAGAGGAGGAAGGTGTGGACGTATGAAAGAATTGTTCCAGAGACCGAGGGACGCTGTAGAGCGAGTCTCTCTGTTCATGGGCATTCGTCAGTTGGCTTTCTCGAATTCCTCTCCAAAAGCATCAAATGCATTCATTTGAGACGTGTTCATTGTCTTGATGAAAGAGTATCCGTGGTACTCTTGCCAGATAATATTGTGGACAAGAAACTCCACAATTCACTGAAGTAGGTAAAAAATAAAAAAACAACATCCTTTTCTTTAAGCTGAGTTAAGAACAAAGGATGCGGAGACAGGAGCAGTAATCTATGGTCGGGTTTTGGCAAAAAAATAAGTGCTTTCCATTCTAGGTTTTGTTCCTGCTGCTTTTTATTAAATGGACTAACTCTTAACAACGTCTTCGGATACTTGTACTTAGCGCTCTAAAGACGTTCCTTCCTGGAGTGAATATGGTGCGATACAATGGAACTCTATAACATCTAGGAGGTGCACAAAAATATGTCCAGCAATCTTAAAATAGAAAGGAAGGAAGGAATATAACTGGTAGGCGTGATTAAAAGACATTTTCCACTGAATTATAGTGGAAAGAGCTAACGGATTAGGCTAACTAGATGGTAGCATTCTCTAATTAATCCATTAGGTCAGAATATAAGCACACATATCAGTCTCCTCACCACGTTTAATTTACGGAACGGAACCTATTAAACGTCTATTTCCAGATCCTTCTTCGAATATAGATTTTGAAATTTTCGTTTCCTTAAAAATTGAATCCATAAATTTAAATGAATTCAGCTACAGCGATGGACTTGTTTTTTTCCTATAGCAATTATCAGAACATAAATTGATTAAAGATCGTTGAGTTATCAAACCAAATATTCAAAATTTCGTGATAGTTACTTTAGTGGACCCATTTCCTAATAAGGACGTAAAATGCCAGCATTTCAGCGTAAAAATTATTCTTTTTGTCCGATTATAGAGGGATACAGGTTAGGATACCGGTAAAGGCATATGGCTTAAGCACTGAAAAATACGTTGGATTAGAACGCAATAGTGAAGCATAGATAGGTTATTATTTGGGTACACGTAAATGGGGGTTTATAAGTGGAATTTCAATGAAAGGGTAGATTGCACTAATACCCACCGCAAGGCAGAGGAATAGTATAACTCAACAAGTAGTCACACTGTAATATAATTAATGAAAATATAGTACTTTATGGAGTACAGGAATATATTGAAAAACAAAATAAGTAAAACAGTTTCTGGCGTAACTTGGTGGAAAATCTTCATACTGACGTTTTTATAAATCAAACCTGGGTCGTGAAAATTAAAACGTTTATGTGGAAAAGAAAAGTGGTTTAATTTATAAAAACGTCTGTAAAATATATTGATTTTTTGCCACCATTGCAGATGGTAGGAGTGGGATGATTTGTGCTATGAAAGGTCATAGGAGATCTTTGGAAAAACCTGACCCACGTCAGTTTATTGTGGGCATTTACAGTGTGCGGATTGCTGCCAGATTGGGCTCCTGTTCGACGGTCACATCACAAATACACGATGCCACTTTTCATGGAGCAACTATTTGCGATAAAATTGTGCAAGAATCTGGAGAAATTGGATTCAGAGACCATGACCATAGTTGAGGATGCTTATAGAGATGGAAAAATGTCCCAAGTAATGCTTTTCTGCTTGCACAGGATATTTTGGGAGGATAACGAGGAAGTTGGCGATTAGGAATGTCCTGGATATCCATCAACAACACAGCGTGATGAAAATGTGCAAAAAATGAGACAAGCTGAATTCTGATTGATCCCCAAGTACCGGCATGTTAGCAGAAGAGTGTTATATTCAGAGAACCACAGTGAATTGCATTCTTATAGAAGATTTGGCCATGAGAAAGGTGTGCCAAGATGGTCCTAAGGTGCTATCAGAAGACTGCTTGTATGCAAATCTTGTCTTTAAACTCTTGGACCACGATGAAAGTAATCCGAATTTTTTTGGCATATGTGGTTACTAGGGACAAGATATGGATCTTTGAGTACGACCCAACTATTACCGCTTTGAGTTCCATTTTGGACCACTGAATTATGTCAAAGAGGCCAAAACGAGGTGTCTGAACGAGGGTTCGGTTGATGCCTTACAGAAAGCATACCAAGGCTGGCGGAGTCACTGGCATTGGTGGGTCGATATACAAGGGTGCTTTGATGAAGAATTTTAGCAATTTGTTATTTGATCTGCAATAAAATTCTCTACAGATTTATTATACCTTTATATTATAATAATATTATTATATTATTTTTGGGACCGACCTAATATTATATTAGTCAAGGCTTAAATAAAACGATCTATGAGATGAATTTTTCGCTACGAATTCATTAAAGTTTTGAAATAGGAGAATATATAATCATTTTCCAAAATATAAAGAGACTGTAGTTGATCACTGACGAGGAAGTAACATACCCGAAGCTACTGCAGAAGGGTGTTTTGGTTCAAAGTTTGTGGTTGGCCACTCTCGAGAAATTTCTTCTCCCACAAACCATCACAAAAACAAAAATTTGTTTTCATTGCGGGACGTTGTGCTTCCATTGCGGTACTAATTTGTTGCGGCTATTGGAGGTTTTATTTCATTTATTTTCCAAAATGATTATATTCCTACTTTCCCCTAAGGAAATCATAAAATGAGTTGATAGCAGGCCAAAAGTCGGCATAAACACTCAATATTTTAAATTTTCAAACTGTCATACCATTTCTTTTTAAATCTTAAATAATTTTCAAAAATGACTTCAACATTAAAACAAAGCACATTTTAAATATTCGTTACATACATACATGCCCTGTAATCCACCAAAGAGTGGCGGGGTTTGTAAGCACCAGGTGGGATGGGTGCGGAATAAGGGAGAGGAAGGGTATTTTGTTGAAGTGGTTATGAAAAGGGAATAATGCATTCACTAAAAATCGAAAACCCATATATCGTACATGCTGGTGAAATATTAGTTCCAAAAAAAAAGTTAACTTCACCCACTATAAAAGTTTTTTGGTGTACTAAAAAGGATGGAATGAAAATAAACCACAACCACTTACACGATAAACAACATTTTTTTGATACACTTATTATGACGAAGATATGGTCTTTATAGAAACATCCCTTCGATTTTCATTAAAATTAACTTTCAAATGGCGCCTCCAAACCCGGACGTAGAATAAATTCTATCAAGTGCAAAAGTGCTACGATCAATTAGTCATTATGTTCGACTTCCACAACATCACGCCTGAAGCTACTCATGATTCAGATAATTTTTTATTCACAGTACAGGCATTGCAGATACATTTGAGAATAATCTCTTTACTTATTTTTTCATCTTAAACCAGGTGTCAAGAAATAAAGCAATAACTTTTTGCTTTCATCGCTGAAGCATGAGCGGCCTGAAGTTAGACCGTTGATTTTGATGGAGAAGAGGATGTCTTTAGCCACTGATGTGTAAGACTGCTTTAGACGTGACACGACTCAGCGACAGGCACCTGACGCATGCCCTTTACCCTTCTTTCGTCCAACTAAGACAAGCTTCAGAAGCAGCGTGTACGAGAGTTTCGCTGGCATTACACCACCTTGAAAAGCGCTCAATAAACCCTTGAGTTTGAGATGCGTAAGGGAGCGTCATGAGCCAAGAAAGACACCCTTAAATGGGATATTGGGACTGACGGGTATAATAGAGATAGAGAAAGCAAAGTGATGAAGCGATTGCTCATGAAAGACTTATTTTGTAAGGTAAGGAGCGCGGCAGACAAAATTAAGCGCTTTATATACATTTTTTAATCAAAACTTATGCGCAAGATTAAATCCTTCTAAAACATAGAGAACACGGAAAAATTATTCCAAAATAACATCTCTATGAATACCTCTAGTTAACCCTAACAAGACTCTCCAGTTAAATTTCAGAAGGTTGAATAGAATATGAGGGAGGATATTTTGAAAATAAAATTATTATAAATTTCACAGAAAATAATCATAGCCATAGCTATAACATCTCAAAACTTTTAAGATATTTTTCAGACTAATTTTCTATCGAAAAATACCTATGATATACACTTAATCCAATACTTGCAAAAATATTAACGGAATAACAATTTAAAGAGTGAAAATATTCAATATTTGGTCGTGGTATTCAAAGTATTATCTATTATAATATGGTATTCGGTACACATACGGTCATTTTCAAAAATAAACATCCCTTTATGTAAACAAGCCATCCAAAATAAATAAATCTGATGCTATTGCTAAAAATTTCAAATGATTTTTTTCAATATTCTAATTTAATAATCAAGCATAGTACTCAGCAAGCAAAAGATTACGTTGACATGAAGGATTGCGGGAAATACACATATTTTTAATGACAGGTGAGGTTCAAGGAAACACTTGCACACCCATAGCGTAGCAAGAGAAAAACGACATCGACATTTAAAAAAAACGCCGTTAATGGGTTTGAATGGAAAAACTCGAATTAAAAATATTGTAAATGGATACACAGAGAGGTGAATAAGAGTGCCATGATGCTCCGACGAGTGTCATATATATAAGAAATTTAATCCAGCTGTGGAATTCTTAACTGCAGTGAAATTATTACAAAGTAAAAAGGTTGTAGTGAAATAATGAATGGATAGCAAAAACTTTGTTCCGAGGAAAAGTTTGTTCCGTAAAGTGAAAATCGCCGACATTTTATTAAGAAATGAAATCAAAAAGTGATTTTATGTAATTAATTGTACCAATATGGTTCCTCTTGTTGAAGATTTCAACTATACCTGTCACATGTGAAGGACATAGAAAAATCGAATTTCTTTGGTCTAAGATCAGTGTTGTGAAAAAGTGGAGCGAACGAAGACAATATTTCTTGCTCTGCCTTCCGTTGTCGAAATGCGCTCCCAGAAGAAAGCTCATACCCATTTTTATATGGGTCTTTGTCAGGGTGGTCGTTCGTTCTGGAGAGGCTGTTAAACGGCATGCGCACTCCGCTTTGATTGAAAGTCGGCGGATCTCGACGGAGAGACAGTCGGGCGGAAGAGGAAGCAGGCCGGACTGGAATATCAAAAGGTGATTCGGCGGAAACGGGAGGGAGGAGAGACAGGTGGATAGGTGGGTTATGGCCCGGAGGGGAAGAGGTGGAGATATCTTAGTGATTTCATTTTAGTTAGGAGAGATGAGAATAGCAGTCGAGGAGGGAAAAGGAAACCTGCGTTAGGAGAGAGAGGAATGGAGGAAGAAAAATGAGGAAGGGATAAGGAAATGCTCCCGTGAGGGGGGTGGCAGTGACGATTTTCATAGAAGTGGAAAGAAATATGACCGACGGTAAAGGTGGTGAAAGCCTTGGGGAATAAAAAGAGGAGAGGTGGTATAAGGGTGTCCAACCGTACTGGATATGCCTCTTCAAGAATCGGGATATATTTCCTATATTTTTCTCATCCCCGAATCCATAGATTGAGGCGATTTTCCGACGAAACACTTTATTTCTTTTGCCCTGTATCATCTTCTCAATCCGTGAGATCGTGCTTGTGTTATCATTTACAATACAGCAATAAATTCTTCATGTTTCTCTGGAAGCTGAAAATAACGCCTCAGAAATATTCCAGAAATTTGATGAGAGCATGACGTAAACTAATTCGGCAGAATATTTCTCCTGAAATACTCATAATTATTTGATGCTAGTGCTAACGAGCGCAAAATTATCAGTACTTATGAATTCAGAAAACAAATTTACTAGAAGATATTACTTCCTTTCGTGATGAATTAAAATGGAAAGATTTATGACTAGATGGCCTCGCAACGAAAGGATCATTTCCAAAATTAATCAAAATGAGCCAACAAATCTTAAACAAACACTAAAAATATTTTAACATTCGATCGATAAATAATCAACATATTTTGCATAATTAAAGTTAGTGCGCACATTAGCCGGAACTGTTGTCGTTCTAGGGACAGAAATGGTGACACCCAGAAGTTATTTAAGCAATAATTGGCCATAAAACCAATCTTTAGTCAATAGATTTGCAATAGATGGTCTGCATTGTCTTACAGGACCAGAATGTCCTCATACCTACTTGGCTAATACACGGATATCATATCACTTTCAAAATTTATAAAACATCAAATAAATTCCTATGCATTTTAAAATAGAAATAAGCCTATGCTAATAAAAGTAAATCTGCCATTGTTTGACGTCCATTTACCCATTATGATTCACCAAACAGTGCAAAAAATCAGTGCATTTCACATCTAGCCCCGCGTCTTCTCTTTGACAGTATTTTTTCTCCGAGAGACCATGAGAAATGTGCACAATAGGATGGCAAAAAAGCACGCCCTTGGTGGAGGAAAAAAGAGGTAAGGCTGGCAAATAAAAATGAATGAAAATGTCCATGGGTAAAAAAAGAATGAAGAGCATGATTTTGGGTGATAAGGGTGAAAATGAGGAATAGATGAGCTTTGGTTCAGGGAGGGTGAGAAAGGGTAAGGAAAAAAATGACAACCCACCGCAAGATATGCGGTAGGAGTAGTGAGAAGAGGAACGGGGGAAGAAGGAAATATGTACATGGGGAAAAAGGCGTGGAAGTATATGGAGGCTCTGAGTGCCGAGAAATGGGAGGGAGAGACGGAAAGCGGGATAGAGTGGGGGGATGGGGCGGGAAGCTGGCGAGGAAATCGTCGCCGAGATGGGGGGAAAGGGCCCCGTTCCGCTTAACGTGAGGAGAAAGAGATGTTCTGCGCCATAAAATAAGGGAATGGCTGCATCTTTAAAGTATCCTCCTTTTGAAAGGTGCCTCTCGTGAAGGCTGATAAATAAAGTTCGCGCACGTCGAAGTAACACTAGAATAAAATTGCTCAATCACTCCATATCTTCTTCCAAGGATACAGCAAATAAAATATGCTAGTCTCCTATAGGAGGAAACGCAAGAGGATTTATCCACTATTGAGGAATAGGTAAAGTGTGAATTCCAAAATTACCTCAGTCGAGAAACGTAATCACGTAAAAATGGTCGAAAATAGGCTAGAGTGAGGGCAATGAACCTTTTCTCTTACAAAGCGTGAAGTAACAAATCGTTGATAATAAATAACTCTAACCGAAAGCTACAAAATCCCTTCATATGTGCATAAGTTTAATCTAAACGGTAATAAATATTTTTCCTCAAAAAATACGTACGAGATTTAGTGAAATCAAGCAGACAGCCGCAAAACATCGAAAGCGTTTTTTAAGCATGATACAACTTCTTATCATTTATCTTTATTTTATTTCATGTTCTGAAATTAGATCTCGTAAAGAGACCAACATAGATTAGATATAAAAATAAGTCAACAGACTTTGAATTCAAATGACGAACAAAAATACCGACTGTATTCGCGTTTTGCTTTTTATAAATCGATATGTATTGTACAAAGAGTGGGGCTGAGGAATCATCTCGATTCAATCAATTTAAAACTTTTGAAAAAGTTATAACAATTCATTTTTTAATATTGTTTCCGTTTTCTCATACTTTTTTGAATATGTTCCATAGGTAAAAAAAAATTAGTTTAGAAAAGCGGAAATTCGCGCTAACATTATACGAGAGTGAAAGTTTGTAGAATATTAATAAATTTCGCCAGATTCCTTGGCAACAAAGGTTTCTCTGTCGAACTCAAAGGTAGGGTAGGGCACTCAACTAAGGTGGAATGATATGCCATGGTGCTCATGACAGGAATTACGCATAAATAAGCCAACTATTTGATGAAAATAGGCAATGGGGCAAAGGAACAGCAAATTTCTGTCCCCAAATAAGCAAGTGAACCAACTTTGATCTCAAAAATAAATTCTTTTGACGTTATTGCTGAATAAATAATGCATACGATTTATAAGCCATTTCAATAACAGATAAAAAACGTAAAAACATAACCCTTAAGAGAGGGGACAGGCATTTATAATCAACCACTGCACCTCCAGATTGATTGTGTACCATTTGGAGAAATATATCGGTCATAATTTTATTCCATTACTTTGTCAATTACTGATTTCGGTCTTTCAATTAATTTATTAACGTCAGCAGACTTTCTTTTCGCGAAATCATTCGTAAAAGAGAAAATTTATTGAAACAAACCTTTACAGCTATTATTAATTCATGTAATAAACAGGAGAGTGAGTCAGAACACAAATCCCTAGTGTTTAATGGGAGTGTATTGTGTTTTAAGTTGAACCTGTATATTATGCTATTTAATAGAGTATCAAATAATGATTTTCGTGCATAATGTAAATAAATTCCCGTTAATGACAGCCAAATAACATCTTTTGATCATAATGCAACATTTTTGACGAGTAAATGAATATTCAAAGCTTAGGTTCATTCATTTACAAAGCTAACAGTTGTAATTTAACTTGATTTATATACCCTTATGGGACTAAGTACGGGATGATTACAAGTACATATGGTAGATTTTTATTGACGGGAGGTTTAAGATCTATGTAAACGTATAATATTCAACGTCTTTCAGAGAAAAATCGAAAAAATATATTTAGCACTCTGGAAGAGAGATAAAATCAAACGGAAAGTGTAAAGTTGAAAAGAAAGATTTTATCACAGAAAATAAAATTTCTCTTTCCTACAATACCTAAGCAACAACGTAAAGTTTCCGCTCCAGCAATCAGCATGGGAACGGTCAAATGAATTCTTGCTTCAGTTACCTGAATTATAACTTACCATTGGTTATATTATATTATTATATTATGGTTATTTTTGACATTAAAAAATAACCAACTTGGCTTTTCCACACATAAAAGTTTTATTTACGATCTAGGTTTTGTTATGGTATAGCATCGTCATCCTGGATATGCTCTACTGAAATGAAACCTAGGTCGTGAATAAAATTCTATACAGTGTTTTCTACACATTAAAAAGTGAATTTATAATCGAACCGAAAGGAACCAATTTACATCCGCCCAAAGAGAAGTTAAATTCTTGATTCTGAAGCGCAGCATGCAAGTGTTAGTTTTTCGTGTACATAGTTCTGCCACCAAAATTGTCCGCAGAGTGTAGTATGAAACACTTGGAACCAGCAGTTATTTAGAGACGGAGGATGGTGATATCATAAAAAAGTTTTCCCCAATGAGAAAGATACCATGCGCAAGAAAATACTTGTGTTCTGAGGAGCACTTCGTCGAAATAATTAAATGGAAAACTATTCTGGGACTCAGCTAAGGAGCGACCGTTTCCTGGGACGGGGAATGAGATACTCGCAAAAGTGCAACCTCAAAGATTTATCTGAAAGAATGTGTGAGTATAAAAGCAAACAAAAGGAACAAAGAAGGAAGGAGCATGAGATGGAGGAACAGGCCAGCCGCAAATCAAACATATAAAAGCAATCCTGTAGATTATAAAATTAAATAGAAACAATGGGGAGTACCCAGATATGGACATGGAGGATTGGAAAGTTCAAAGTAGAGAGGTTTCAGGCGGTGATAAAAGGAACTTGAGGTGGAGAGGGGTCCTCAAGAAGTCTCCGAGAGTAGCGGAGGGTGAGGGGAGGGGTGGGAGAGTGGATAACGGCGCAGGGGGGATGACGCAGAGCGAGAACGCGAACACCTCGGATCAGGGCGAGAATAACTGAAAGACGAGTCAGGAGAGAAGGAGCGGAGCAGGAAGGATAACTTTGAAATACGCTTTGGCGATGGATCAGGGTTCTGAAGGAAAGGAGAACGGTGGGTGGGTATTATGAGACCCTAGGACAGAGAGAAAGGATAGAGGGAGGTGGAGCCGGCACCGGTTTGGTTTGCGAGATAGGAGGGGGATGCACGACCGGAAGGGAGCTTTGGGGATACGGAGGAAGGAGTGAAAGGGGTTGAAGCCCCCGCCGGACGGATGTGGATGGAATGGACTTCCAGGGGGTGCGAGGGAGGACGGGATCGCCTTCCCCGAGGGCGGGTGAGGGAGCCGGCCGCTCCTCCCGACCGAGACTCCGTTTTCAATTACGGGTAGAGGGACAGAAAAAAGGGTGAGGTGCAGTGGGGGGAGGGTAGTGCTGGAGGGAGGGGGGAGGAAAAGGGCTTCGAAGGGGAGCCCTTGGGTCGGATAAGATGCGAAAGAAAAGGGAGAGATCTGACCCTAAAAGGAGTGAGGGGAGAGTAAAGATTTTGAGTCTGGGAACAAACGAAAACGCTATTTCTCTTTCGCCTCCAAGCAAGCTCCTTTACACTCTGAGCCACCGGGAGGAGGAAGAGGTTGGAGTCGTGCGGAAAGTGGGTTTTTTTGGGCGAGAAGACAAGGACGGCGAGATCGAGGGCGGCGAGGGGTTGACGGCGCCCAAAGAGCTCTACCTAAATCCTTCGCCTCGTTTCTTATATCCCTCCTTCCCCCTTCCCCCACCTTCTTGTCCAACGCCAATTCTCAAAGATAAACACTAGAGTAGTCTCTCCCTCTAGTTCCAACACTAACCTTGGATTCCTTGGTGTGCCATTTAAAGACGGAAAAAGCCTTTTCGGAAGTTTTCCTTTATTTTTCTTGAAAACTGTTAGCCCAATATTTTTTCCGGCCAATCGATTTCCAAAGCGTTCAAGATCACAGTGCCCATTAACTGTTTTGTGATGTCTAGTTTTCTTCCGGGACGTTATCGATATAAATCGATATTCAAAAAAACGAAAAAAAGGATCCTATAAGTGTTATAATGATCATATTCTACGTGGTTCTTGAATTACATAATTAAAATGATGTGATGACTTAAAAAGAGACTACGTAGAAAAATATAAATAAATTTAAAAAATTAATTCTCGTTTATTTTTTGGGTCGGACTACTCTCGCAAGTTTTCTCTTGTTTGGCACAACGAAACTTACACCATGGTTACGGAAAAGCTCGAGATTCAAAAATTGTGTGCAAAGTGGGTACCGAAAATTTTTACCGACTAAAATAAATAATGTTAGCTGGACGGGCGTTGAAGGGCCGCTATCCCAGTTCTCGGTCTGCATATAGGAACAATTTTCTCTTCTTGCACCTAAAACAGTGGCTTTGTGGACAACGGTTTGAAGACGACGAAGAATTCAAACTCGACGTTGTCCACTGATTCATTCCCAGGCGGCAAACGTCTATGCTCGTTGATTAAAGAAGCTGGTGCAGGTGCTCGTTGATTAAAGAAGAGTGCTAAGAGGTGCCAGGCAGTTATGTTGAAAAGTGCAGTAGGTTTGCAGGAAAATAAAACCATCAATAAAAACTCTTTATGACGACTATACGAGATTATATTTCACATTGAAATAGAGATAAATAAAATGGGAAAGGAACACACATAAAGGACGAACACAAGAGAGGGGGGGATGGCGGATGTGAGCGGATCACAAATGTAAAATTACTTCCTCGACCGGGATTTGAACACCGGATCTCTTTCACTTGCCGGGCGGATGCTCAAACCACCTGAGCTATCGAGAAAATGTGCTTTACACTGAAATCTGCGATCTTATAAAGCGCCAAAGTGCTCCAAAGTGTTCTTCCTTTATGTGTGCTCCTTTCCCATTTTCTTTATCTCTATTTCAATGTGAATGAATAATTATTCGCCGTATGGCGTTATTTCGTGTTTGAATGTATATATATATATATATATATATATATATATATATATATATATATATATATATATATATATATATATATATATATATATATATATATATATATTCATTCAAATTGAAATAGAGATAAGGAAAATGGTAAAGGAACACATATAAAGGACAAACACAACAGAGGTGGGGATGGCGGATGTGAGCAGATCACGAATGTAAAAATATTTTCCTCGACCGGGACTTGAACACCGGATCTCTCCACTTGCCGGGCGGATGCTCTAAACCACCTGAGCTATCGAGGAAGAGTACTTTTACATTGAAATCTGCGATCTTATAAAGCGCCAAAGTGCTCCGAATCATTGCCCAGAAGATGGCGTTAGGGAGCTGTTACACCCACCAAAGGAGAAATTGACAAACAGAAGAGGAGAATGGACAGTAGGTTAGCAAGCATACAACATCATAAAGGATAGGAACGGTGCGTTTCATGGCACGCATAGCCAGAAGAAGAGACGAGCCACATTGTCCTAATGTGGCTCGTCTCTTCTTCTGGCTATGCGTGCCATGAAACGCACCGTTCCTATCCTTTATGATGTTGTATGCTTGCTAACCTACTGTCCATTCTCCTCTTCTGTTTGTCCATTTCTCCTTTGGTGGGTGTAACAGCTCCCTAACGCCATCTTCTGGGCAATGATTCGGAGCACTTTGGCGCTTTATAAGATCGCAGATTTCAATGTAAAAGTACTCTTCCTCGATAGCTCAGGTGGTTTAGAGCATCCGCCCGGCAAGTGGAGAGATCCGGTGTTCAAGTCCCGGTCGAGGAAAATATTTTTACATTCGTGATCTGCTCACATCCGCCATCCCCACCTCTGTTGTGTTTGTCCTTTATATGTGTTCCTTTACCATTTTCCTTATCTCTATTTCAATTTGAATGAATATTTATTCGCCATATGGCGGTATTTCGTGTTTGAATGTGTATATATATATATATAAATTCACTGATAAGTCATAACAAACACAGAAACCAAAACACAAAAGAGGAAAAACTCACTGGTTCTCGAATTTTCGGTGGTCCAACCACCTTTCTCAAGAGGAATTAGGAACAGAACTCATATATATATATATATATATATATATATATATATATATATATATATATATATATATATATATATATATATATTCATTCAAATTGAAAATAGAGATAAGGAAAATGGTAAAGGAACACATATAAAGGACAAACACAACAAGGACAACGGACAACGCCCGGCAAGTGGAGAGATCCGGTGTTCAAGTCCCGGTCGAGGAAAATATTTTTACATTCGTGATCTGCTCACATCCGCCATCCCCACCTCTGTTGTGTTTGTCCTTTATATGTGTTCCTTTACCATTTTCCTTATCTCTATTTTCAATTTGAATGAATATTTATTCGCCATATGGCGGTATTTCGTGTTTGAATGTGTATTTGGCCAATGTGGCTCGTCTCTTCTTCTGGCTATGCGTGCCATGAAACGCACCGTTCCTATCCTTTATGATGTTGTATGCTTGCTAACCTACTGTCCATTCTCCTCTTGTGTTTGTCAATTTCTCCTTTGGTGGGTGTAACAGCTCCCTAACGCCATCTTCTGGGTAATGATTCGGAGCACTTTGGCGCTTTATAAGATCGCAGATTTCAATGTAAAAGTACTCTTCCTCGATAGCTCAGGTGGTTTAGAGCATCCGCTCGGCAAGTGGAGAGATCCGGTGTTCAAGTCCCGGTCGAGGAAAATATTTTTACATTCGTGATCTGCTCACATCCGCCATCCCCACCTCTGTTGTGTTTGTCCTTTATATGTGTTCCTTTACCATTTTCCTTATCTCTATTTTCAATTTGAATGAATATTTATTCGCCATATGGCGGTATTTCGTGTTTGAATGTATATATATATATATATATATATATATATATATATATATATATATATATATATATATATATATATATATATATATATATATATATCCGTTATACCTTCTCCCTAACTTTTACCATTTACTCAGCCTTTCTTCTTCTTAAAAAACCATAATATATTTTGTTTTGTTGCATTGATTTACATCCCACACCTATCACACTGATCTTCTAATGCCTCAATCTAATCTAATGCCTAATCAATGACTGTAATCCCTTGGCTCAGGGATAAACTAATGCTATATTAACCACAAATTAAATTGATTTTATGGATTCCCCTGCCAAATTTCACTCCTACCTCCAGTCCTTCTCGAGGCTCTCGTACCATAAATCTGAATTCATTCCTTGAAAAAAACAGATTAAAGCGGACATTTCTACCAAGTAGGTAAAGTCTGCGAAGAGAAGGTTGCGAATGAGTCGCCTATTCCTCCGATCTACTCTTATTTCCGGTAATACAGTTGATAATTCTACCCAATGTACTCTAGAAAACACCTCCTGGTAACTTATGAATCACACAAATACATTCTATCTTTATTCTACATGTCTATACATTAATTACAATTTGCATGCCCTCTGATATAATGGCTTATATTTAATATTCGGAAATAAAGATTACTTAAAGTAATTCAATTTAAACAGAGAAGTTGTATGTCTCCCGATTGGCATATAATTATTGCTACAAATTTCAGCGTGATAGCAAATTCTAGAACCAAGAATATGCGATAAGCATATTCTTCACCATATTATCATTAACAAAATCAGTGATTTTGAGCTTATAATCCGATAGCTTCCGTTAAACGACATATTTCTCTACCAATTGTAACATACGAAGAAAATGAACTGAATACCGTAAAAAGAATACTTAGCATGATATTTTTTATCCATTTTCGTTCAAAAAGCCAAGAATCATTCAACTAATTTTCAACATATTCCCTAATAGTACTTCCCATATGTCAATGTGTAAATAAAAAATTTATTATAATGAACAAAAATTACTTTTAATTAAAATTTACGCAATTAAATAGAAAATAAAATGTCCATAAAACTACAAAGAAGATAATGAATAGAAAACTACAGCCTCATGCTCAGTTGCTGAGTAAATAGCATTCTTTAATCAAAGTGCGCACTTCTGTTAACCATATTGGTTATCAGAAGTGCGCATCATGGGACGGCGTTGCATTACATATTAAAAATTCTTATGTCTCCCAATATCGATGACACCGTCAGGGATTTTTGAACAACTTATGCGCAAAACCGCTGTAATTAACAGTCTGTCGTTGTTGTTGCTGTAGCATCCGACGAGTGATCCCATTAGGAAAAGATGAAGTGAGACAGCGCCGCTTGAAGGCATTTCCCTCCCTGACAACGGCTAAATGGCTCTCTCATATTCCGACAGGGGTGGTAGGAAGGAAATGAACGCGGCGCCGGATTCATCGTCACCCCTAAACCCACCTGCAGTTAGAACGCTCGGACTATTTCCCGTTTCCATACCTTCGATGGGCTTCAGCAAAGAATACGCCTTGTAAGCGATAAGCACCTCATTTCCTGAACGAAGTCGTATGGCTTGCGGAACATATTTTGGGTGTACGGTAACAAACAGTAAGGGAGGTTTCTCTCATGTAATTCCATGGAAACTGTTGAAATTATGCTGTTATTCATTGCAACGGATGGGTAAATGACGTGAGTGGCGTCTTTCCCCGTCGGAAAGGGAATTCTTTTTCAAATAGATTATTATGCTCTACTCAGTTTAACTAATGCCACCATAAATGTTCTTGATGATCATGTGTTTATAATTGATAAAATTGGATAACCACCCACTAATAAACAATAGAAAGGAATATACACTAATTAGATTTTGTTATTATTCCTAAAAATTCGGATAAGGAAACAAGTTTAATGATAAATTTACAAATTAATTAGACCATCAACCTTAAAAGCCTATAGTAAAAAATTCACAGAATTAGAAAACGCAATTGTTTATCCGAAGGCTTATTTTTATATGCGAGGACAGAGTTCATCCTATTTCACTCGGAGTTTTTTTAGCACGGACACGTATTAATAAAGGATATATTTCTCTAGTAATGGCATAGATTGCACTTATCAAATGCCTAACATACCATCTCTTTGTTGGTAGAACATACTTTCTTTTCCTTTTAAAATGCCAAAATAATATGTTATTCCATTCATTCATGAAATGATTTCCTTAGTAATGATTAGGCTATGAAAGGCAATTATTTAATTTAATATTAAAATATATATTTCATAATAAGAATAATAAGGTAATTTATCTAAATGCATTATTCGTAACTTGATTTTACTATCGTGATAATGAAATATAAATTAGGTGTTTCATTAAGGTTCAAAATACCTTTTAACTGAATAGTTTACCAAAACAATCGAGTATTTTATCTTTTTATCTTGCCTGTAGAATAAGAGCATATTAGTTTCCCCATCTGTCCTCAATGACTTTAATCTTTGTGAAAGAAGTCTTTACGACGGTTAATTTTTTAGTTATTACTCTTTTTGTTAAGCATACCTCACTAAGGTCATTTCTACCGGGCCACATACGAGTACATCGTCTCAGAACTGACCAAGTACCTTTTTAAATAGTTAATATAGACCGGGTTTCAGTGTGAGATGGACAATGGTAAAATAGAGAGGCTGCGGACGAAATGGACCACGTAATCAAGTCCCTCCACTCGCAGCTCCATTTGCTACCCTTTTGTCCTTCTGTTTTTTCCGCGCATCGAAATGAAGTCTCCACGTTCTCCTTCTCCCTCTCACAAAACCCCCAGCGACACCCTCTCGCACACACCCTCGTCCTGCCCGTCAAACCCTCCCTCCGATCTCCCTCACGTTCTCCGTGCCGCTCCACCCTCTCCCCTCGCCACTCCCGCAATCTCCGCTCATAAAAAACCCATTCTGTCCCAATCTCGGGAAAGTGAAAATGCTCGCGGAATGGAAACGGACGAAGTCCGACCTCTTCTCTTTCCCTCTCTTCCTCTCCCTCTCTCTCTCTCTCCTTCTCCCTTTCCTTCTCCACCTCTGGCTTCTCCTCCACCTTTCGCTTCCCTGTCCCTTCGCTACCTCCCTCGCTAGCTCCCAATGCAATCGGGAAATGTGAATCCGCAAGGAATTCTGGGGATGCTGACATGCTAAGAGGGGAAACGGGATTTCAGGAGGGAGGGGATCTACGAAGGCCGTTTATGAGAGAGAGGACCGGCGGATGGATTGGTGAGTGGAATTCAAGATAACAAAGGGCTCTTTGCAAACACGCTCACGCCCTTCCACGTGCACTTCTCCTTGCTTTCTTTCTTCACTCACCATTTAAAAAAAAACAAAAGACTGGAAAGGTATACCCACTGGACGACACAGGATTTCCAGTGGACCTGCTCTTTGCAAATATTGAAGTATCCCTTTGGCACTCGGGATTCAATTATCAATGAAGGCCAACATTTGACCATTAAACGTTCGAACCATCCTTTTCTCATTGCCTAAAATGGAAGAGCAAATCATGAAAGGAGGAGTGAATTGATGCCTTTCTTATATTTAAATATTGTTCACTACTTTACATTTGCATGCTATCAATAACCTCTGGTAATATACATGCAAGTTCTTTATCGCTCAAACTAACTACGATGAAAAAAGCAAATCCATGTGTCCATTTATATGTTGAACAAAAAAAATCCGGTATTAATTAATGTTACAATTAATTTCAATTCAGCAATTTCAGAGTGTAAAAAATTCGCCTTGACCGGGATTTGAACCCGTAGGCCACGATGCCCGGCCGAGTGCTTTAGCCAATAAGGCTACCATCTATGTATTTATATATTTATGTACCAACTGGCACAGGGAAAGGAACTGGCCCCCCTACCCTGATGTGTGAATATTCACACGCCGTCGGGCTTGGTACATGGGTGAGCTCTACCATCACCTACTAAACCGACCTTCGGGTCGATTACTGTGTTTATGGTTTTTTTTATTTATGTACCCTGCAAGCCACCGCTAGGATATGTGGTAGGGAGTGAATACACACAAAAATAATTTTTAACCGAACATGATCCTACCTCGGTCGGGCAACGTTATCATGATTCCCTATCATTCGTGAAAAAAGTCACATCTTAAATCTATATGCTCTACTCTTAATCTCTGTAATTTTATTGGCATGATCTCTCCTACCTTGGTACGAATGGGCTAATTTCAACATCACTGTTTAAGAGATTCCCTTTCAATTTATGCAAGAGCTTCAATCTTTAATTTAATCTTTGCTCCGTGAGTGATTCCCAGCCTTGCTGTTCTAATATTTGGGATGCACTACTAAGTTCATCATAACAATGTTTTACAAATCTAGCTTCCTTACGTTGCACGCGATCCAATACGGCAATCAATCCAACTTCGTGAGAATCCCATACACTTGCAGCATATTCTAAATGGCTAACCAGCGAAAGATAATATTTCTTTTTCATTTTTTTCATCACATTTACCTAGTACTCTTCTAATAAATCCTAATTTTTGTTATCTTGTCCACTTATTCCGTGTTTCACCCAGGAGAGATAGTGACTGAGGACAGTGCCTAGGTATTTAACTGAGTCTACACATTCCATTTCGGTGTTCCCGATGTAGTAGGCGTTCGTGTGGGAATTGCTCTTTTTCTAAAAATTCATCACTGCGCACTTTTTTAAGTTTAATTCTAATTGTCAAGTGTCGCACCAGCTTTGTATAGCATTAAGGTCATCTGGCAAAGCTGCTGATTACGAGATCACGGATATCATTCTAAAGCACTTCATCATCGGCAAATAAACGTATCTTACTATTGATTAATGTCAATGTCATTAACGTAAAATAGGAATAAAAGAGGTCCGATAGTACTTCCCTGGGGAACACCTGAAGTAACTTCTACTCCATTTGAGCTAACTCCATCCATCACTAGTCTTTGTAACTGACCATTCAAAAAATCTTTAATCCATCCCCGGGTGTTTTTATCTATGCCATATGATTCTAGCTTTGCGAATAGTTTATTATGAGATACTTCGTCTAGGGCTACCTTAAAGTTTAGAAAAATCGGGTCCACTGGAACATTGCTCCCTCCCGAAATAAGAATACCATTATATTAAAAACATTTTGAAAACCTAATGAAAAAAATTACATAAGATGTAGTTTTTATGTATTTCAGCAATTTCAGCACTTCAGCAATAGCCAAGGCTGGTGTTTTTACAATTCATCCGTCCATTCTGCTCCACACTGTACTTCCTTTTTTCTATACCATATTAATCAATTTTAATGTCCCCTTAATTCAAATAGTTCACACCCACCTTTTCCTACATTTAAAATACATAGTTCTGGAGGAAGTAGACTTGCTCTAAGCTAGTAGCGTGTTTTTGATTTGGTTTGGTTAAGGTTTAGGCCCAAAAAATGACTTAAACTGCAGATTCAAGAAATCATTAAATATTTACAACAACTGAAGATTATGTTTTCATTTACTATCGATACAATGGAAACATAACGGCTAATATTACCTTCAATAAATAAATTAACCTGGTATTTTTTCACACAAAAACTTTTTTGAAATACTACCGTTTTCGACCCATAGCCGATATCATCAGGTATCCTTTAATAATAATCAGGTACCTTTAATAACTGCCATAATTATGACTGCGCTTAGTCCTTTACTTTATCTTTCCAATTAAATATATTCGTTTGACGATTCCAGGCAATGGTTCAAATGTAGTAACACCTTCTTATTGATGGAATTTTCATATCAACTTCTTTTTCAGCTTTAACTTCGAGAACATCAATCACTCCTCTCAGTCGCGCTCTCCAATATCATTTCCAAATGTATCCCTTTCTTCTCTTTCCCGAACAGACCTTTTGGGCACCCAGGAAGAAGTCGAGGACAGCCCAGACTCCCCTCCATCGCACTCTCCGCCCTTCCTTCCTTCTCGTCCTCAGATAATCCCTTTTTCAGGTGACTCCTGTATCACTACGCCATTCTACGAATTTCCATTTAAGTGCAATGGCAGGTAGAGAAATAATGGACCCTTTTTTGAGAACCAACGGAACAGTAAATAAAATCTGAAATGTCACGGGTATATGTGTTAAATGTATATTTCACTCTAAATATCTGTTTAAAAAATGAAAGTTTTGGCTCAATCAGTAGTTATCCATATTAAAATCTGCCTTTTATTATAGTTTTTAGAAAGTTCATTGATGTGGGTATATATTCATAACATGTAGATTAAGTATTTTAGAATTTATTTATATGAACGCAAGGAATTATGGACTGAAACGCTTTTGAGAGGGGGAAATTAATATGAAGGAACGAGAGAGAAAGATTGAGCCACGCTATCCCGTAAAAATTATAACCTCTTTATCTTCGGATAAAATGGATCATGAATGTGATAGGGATGTCCGATAATTAAAATTTTAAAAATATTGTACGCAACGAGGATATTGGTTTAGTACGAATATGATAGAGAAAAAAGTTCTGCCGTCTTACCTGAATGCAAAAAATGTAACGCAAATCTCTTTTTCGAGCAGGTATATTGAAATGATCTATACTTGCAAAATCAGTGAGACAGGTATGGAATTAAATTATTAGCGAGGAAAAAAAGCAATGAGATCCTAAAAAAATAAACATTAAAATTTATAGCCATGGAGGTAAAACGTTTTAGAAAAAGGGCAGACAAAGTAGAAGGTCAATTTAAAGAGAATTTGCATTACGTAAAAAACTTTCAGAAAGAGGTGTTGGTGACCAAGGTAAAAAGAGGAAACTATTGAAATCATTGAATAGGTCTTAAATAATTCAGAAACTTGTTCATTGAAGCAAGAAAATAAGCGTGTATTGGAGAATACTGAGATATAAGGGTCGAGAAGAAAGAAAGAAAAAAGTATAGGGAGAGATAGCTGTTCGGAAAAATGAAGTAGAAGGGACAATTGGGTGGAGGAAATACTGAGAGGAAATCAGATTCTGAAGACGGCAATAGAGAGTAGAATGCTGGAAAAGAGAGATTGAAGGAGGAAAAGGATAGACGTTTTGGATGGAATAATGGGCAATAAAGAGTCAAAGAGTAAAGATCTAAAATGAATAACTGGAATAGAGAGTATATATTTTTTAAAAAGTTTATTTGTTGTTATTTAAGGGTTATCAGCACAGTAATGGCTTGTATCTGGGTCCATCGAAAATCTATTCCAAATAGGTGGAGTCCTGCTAATAATAATGACATGAACTGAAAAAAATCATACGCTCCAGAATGAAACTAACCAAAATTACCAAGACAGGATTCCAGCTCCTTTCCGAAATAAGTTAAATTGAGTTCTGGCGTTCGATTCATTTATGTACGAGGTATTGGGTAAAGCATTCGGCATCAACAGATGATGCGATGTTTGGTGCCTACGGTAAACCAGAGATCAAGCAGCATCTTCTTGCTTTTTAATTAAACAAGCACCTGAAGAGGAATTTCAATACACAAATGATAGATATTTCCTTATGGTAGAGGCAGTATCCCTGAAAGTAAGCTTAGATGCCAGCAAGTCGAAAATGTATATTGGTGGAATTTATTATTATGACTATCTGTAAATCATAATATGTCAACGATCAAGCAAAATGCCATTGATAAACACTCAATTTCAAGTTATGGTCCGATCTCGCTATGGGATAACGATTCGATTCACTGGATGCTGTCACAATAGATCACGTTACAAAGGCACAATTTACGGACATCTCTCAGTTTAACCATAGTCCGTCGGTATGATCTTGGTGGGTCGGCTTATAAATCGTTTTATGGAATTCAGTCTCTTGGAGAAGCAATCACGCAGTATTGAATTCTTTATCGCCTAGGGGAAATCGTTCTTTAAGCTCAAACGTAAATTTCTCACTCTTGTCCTTTCCGGACACCGCCTGAGATCGTTTCCGAGACTTTGCTTACGGACTATGCGCAAGTGAGACCGAGGAATTAGAAGAGGTGAAGTGCAGATAAAAGGGTGGACTCAGAAGAGGGCGGGTGGGGTGGAATAAGGAAAGAGGAATCAAGGTAGCACTCGAGACAAACACACCGATCCTTTTCCAATGCACTAAGGAGTCGTACGCACATGAACCAAGGATATCCTAGCAATCTTTCTCCCTACCACTGACCTTTTCTTCAACTTAATCTGCCAAAAAGGTGTAAGAAAATGGAGGTCACCTCCCAACGGGTGGTTGAAAAGGGACTGTACCGAGAGGCTGGATGAGAGAGGATCGGATGGGGACCGGTATATTGCTCCGGCGAGAATCGAGGGAGGGAATCAAGTGGACACGGCAGGGGCGGCTTATGACGCCAGAATCCGATTACCGTCGATATAGCTTCCGCCTCTCGGGTCCGCGACAAAGATTTACTCCAATTTTTTCGTAATATTGAGTCGGCGCAAGCAGTGGGACATGTCATATCCAGAAAGGGGTTAAAAGGGTACAGTGCCATTTTTATCTCGATTCCTAAGCTCTAAAAATGGCGACCCTCGGTGAAAAAAGTACGGTATTATTTATTTTTTATTTTATTTAATAAGGGAGTGAATGATTGGAAAAGATTTGATCATTCGTATGAGTCAAACATCGACTAGAAACCCATAAAATTCAAAGATTACGTGGACGGGAAATATTTTACCCAGTGTTAGAATCTTGGTCAGTAGAGAAAATAATAGGATATGAAAAAGTATTCCCATCGTAGCTACAATAGTTGCAAGTATACAAGGTATGTTAAAAAAATTATGAGACTGCGTGAATAAATACTTAAAACATTTTATTATTTACCCTTTAATTAGTCTTATCGCCTTCAAGATACACCCCTTGGCTGCCAATACAACGATCCTAACGTATTATACAGCTTTCGAATGCCGCCTGGTACGCTTCTTTCAGGATAGCCTTTAAGGCTGCAGTTCATGTTGTTATATTTGTTCAATAGTTTAAAATAGGCGTCCTGTCAAAGTGGGTTTCAACTTAGAAGATAGGAATAACTTCGTTGGAGCAAGATTCGGAGAGTAGAGTGACTGGGGGATCAACTGTGCGCTGATTTCGGCCAAACACTCGGTAACAATCAATCATGTGTGCGCCGATGCATTGTCGTGATGAAAGGGGAAAGGCTTATTTTTCCACATTTGTGGTCTCATCACAAATTCATAAAATAACCTTCTCATAACTTTTTACGTAAAAGCTAAATGCAGGAATTTAAATTAAATACTTTTAAAGCGTAGCAAACTGTTTAAACGTGGTGATATATTAAGTTATTCACGAAAAATTATTTTCATATTTCTCGAAGCTAAAGAATGAGTGAGTATTCTACGTGATGAAAGAAAAGAAATTCTAAATAAAAATTCTTGAAACTCATGAAAAGCCTTTTGTTTTCATTTTCATACCTGACATGCCCAAATTCAGCGAAAAAACATTTGAAATTATTATACTTCCTATGATGCAAGCTGTCTGTTGAAGCTAAAGAAACATTCATCCAAAAATATTATTGGTTTCCGATGAATTTATTATTACGGTAATTAATCGGTAAAATAATAACTTTATCCCGGCAGTCTTTTAAGCTACATTTTTCAAATATACATCGATGCATAAAATTTTAAAAAATCTTAAAATTTTACTATTATAACAATGTGTTACACAAAAAATCATTGAAATTATTATTAATATTCAATAGGATTTCTTTAAATTGTGCACTAGAAGTATAATAATAAATCAAAAATTCAAAGAACCGCGAGAGATACTGCGACAGTAACTTTAACGGAGTCAGCCGCCACTGAGAGCATTAAGATGCAAAATGTAAAAAGCATTCACAGTCAAGGTGAATTTTTTATATAAAATTTTTTAGACATTTCCATTAAAGTACATTGATTCACATACAAAATTCTATGGTATTATTTTTAAACGTTTAAATTTCTTTAATGTCCTGCATTATTCGGGTATTTATCTCCTAAAAATGAATTTCTATCTCGTTTATTATAAGCTGTAAACACTCCATAGTTCACTAATTAAGATGCTTATGGCTTTATAACAAATAAATATAAACATTCGTACACAAGCGTACATTTAATTTACATTACGTTTTACTGATTGTCTAGGATTTTATATAAGTGGATAGATACGTATTTTCCTTCACGCAGACGCAGAATCTCTCACCCGTTCACTTCCGAGGAGGCCATTAATGCGACCGAGTTTTAAGGATTTTTCGATCAAAATACGGTATCACGTGAAAAGCTAACTGGGAATCTCGTGCGTGAGTTTCTTTCCTCATTAAAGGCAGCCCGAAAAGGAAAATCGTGAAAGGATTTTGAGAAGATGAAATTGCAAAGGAAATGTATGGAGAGATCTGTGAATTCGATGTCCTTAAAACAGCGGAAAAGGTGAAAAGAGAAGGAAAGAGATGGAATGACAAAAGAGAATAAAATGAGGGTGGACATAACTGAAAGGAACAGAGGGGCGAGGGAGAGGAAGAGTCAGTGAGCCGGATGGATGAAATGCCACTAATGACCGACGACGCGGGCCCCACAGCGGTCGTTTTGCCCTGGTTTGTGGTCTCGATTGTAGAAATAATTGATCCTTATCCCTGCATGGCAGGCGTAAATGGGCTTCAGCGGTCATGGAATGTGATTGAATGGATGTATCTAAGGTCAATTTCTTAAAGCCATTAGTAAGACTTATAGGACTATATATATATATATATATATATATATATATATATATATATATATATATATATATATATATATATCGATGATGCGGAAGTACTCACGAGAGCAATATAACTTTTGGACGGCACAATAGAACACAGAATAAAACAGATAACACGTAAAAGGACACTCACACTGTAGATGATTTAAGCTTTCGGCCAACTCCGAGGCCTTCTTCAGGTCAGACTCTAGTTAAGTTAAGAAAGAAAAGTCTACCAACTGAGAGGTCACGGGTTCGATTCCCGTCTGGGTGGATTTTTCTCCATCCAGGGCTTGGCTGTATGTAATTGTCTTCAATGTAATGTATGTAATGTAAGGGTTAGGTGGAAGAAGGGACTATTTAGTCTCAACCTCGCCCAATTAAGTCGATAATAAATAAATAAATAAATATACCTATTTTTGTTTGAATGAATATTTGTGCGCCGTATGACGGGATTTTCAAGTTTGAATATATATATATATATATATATATATATATATATATATATATATATATATATATATACATATATACATATATATATATATACATATATATACATACATATATATACATATAACATATACATATATATATATATATATATATATATATATATATATATATATATATATATATAACTTCGACAGTAACACAGCAGGAGAACACATAAAAACAACACTCACAATAATATCTTGATAATTGCGACGGACTAGAACTCCGTCTTTTTCGGAAGAATAGAGTGAGTCAGAGAGAGAGTGAGTAAATTGAGTCAAATTTTATCTTCCGAAGAAGACGGAGTTCGAGTGCGTCGAAATTATCAAGATATTATTGTGAGTGTTCTTTTTATGTGCTCTCGTGCTGTGTTACTGCCAATTTTTTTATTCAACACTTCCGTGTTACTTCTTTTATATATTAAATAATTATATATATATATATATATATATATATATATATATATATGTATATAAAACCATAAACACAGTAATCAACCCGAAGGTCGGTTTAGTAGGTGATGGTAGAGCTCACCCATGTACCAAGCCCCACAGCGTGTGAATATTCACACATCAGGGTAAGAGGGCCAGTTCCTTTCCCTGTGCCTTATGTGTGTGTTATGGTTTCCCAGGAAGACCTGGTACCCGAAAAATCAACTAGCTTGGGTGAAGGGGCAGGTGCCCAAAGTGCCTTGCCCGGGAATTGAACCCGGGACACTCCGGTCAGTAGTCCAACGCTCTACCCACTAGACCACCGCGACCCGCATATATATATACTAATATAATACTTATTTGTCATTTAGAAAAACAGAATGTGGAAAAATTAAAGAATATTATTGCTTAATAATAATGGAAGAAAAATGGCGGTTATCAAATAGTCATCGGTGTGGTGATCGGGGAGAAAATGACAAAGAACGTGAAATAAGAAAATGTTTGAATAATTGCAATGAGTTGGATTGCATGCAAATGTAACGAAAAAATTATTTATTTAATTGGCATTACACTAGCTGTCAATTAAAGAAGAATTAAAATATACACAATATACTGGACACAAAAATTCAGGATTTTTACCAGGAATATTTAGCATACTCATATACTTGGCAGAGGAAACTTAGAAAGCTAAGCTAATGGATAACAAATTGTAAAAAATTCAAAATTTCACATTAAATGAATTCTGAGCCGTGTAAAATAATAAAATGGATTTTTCTCATCTTGAGGAATAATAAATGTATTAGGAATATAAAAGAAACGGTGATGGAAGAGATTGCCCGAAGGAAGTTTAATGGAAATTATGTATGCAAAATAAAAATGGATGCATGATAAAAAAGCTATTAAAACTCACGAAGAATTAACGTTGGACAATGAAAAATTGCTGCAACTAACTTTAGGTTTCACTAAAAAATAATAATAATGAATGAATAATTTTGGTCTCTAATAATCCATATGCAAATTTATTGCTTTCTATGCAAATGACTTTCCCAAATTACTCTTTTTTCAGTGTCTACGTTTCCGCAGCTTCCGAATGGGAATAGCCTCAAGCAGTTTACGTGCAAATAAAGCCGAAATATTACACGCAACTCCCAAATGCGACGCAGCATAGTCCGTCTCTGCGTACCTTCGGCCACTACGGGACCATTTTCCATAGCACCAATTAACGTAGGTTCTAGAAAGGTGGAACGCTTGGAGGTAAACGTCAGACATCACAGATTGAGACGGAGCATCCCGACGCACCAAGAGAGAGAAAGAGGGAAAGAGAGAGAGAGATCATTCAAGAGCACGGCGGAGGAGTATGCCCAAGCCTCCGAAAATGACCATTTCCCGCTCGCCAGAGGCAAGTCTTCGCCTTCCGACCCACGCACTCCCTCCGGTATCGCTCCTCCCGAGACCCTCCCTTCATTTCCTCCTGTCTCATAACCTTCTCGCTTCAAAACACCATTGACACGAGACTCAACGTCCTTCCCATTTAATTAAACAGCTCAACGAGTCCTCGCACAGGCCCTCTCTTTCATTCGTATCAAACCCCTCGTCCCCCGACATTCTCTGTCCTCCTGCCAAGCACCCCTCGTACCTACCCGCACTTGCCTTCTGTTCCTCTTCCTTCACCACCCACGCAAGTCACGCCGACGTCGCGTCCAATCCCCAAAACCTTTTGTTCTCCATTCCCTATCCCTCCCTCCCCAGACGTAGGCACGCGCACCACCCTAGTGCTCGCTGTTCTCTCCACGTAGGTTGCATACGTATCGCACGTACTATTTTTAAACATATTTAAAAAAAATGGGGTATTGTCTTTCTATGTTCTTCAATTCCAATGGCATAGTTTTCCATGAGTTCCCACCATTCGATTCATGTCATTCTTATCAAACTGGTCAATAAAGAGTACTTCTTACAAGCTCAACGTGGTATGCGTGAAGCAATGTAAAAAACCGACTGTATTCGTGGCAAAACAATTCATGGATTTAGCACCTCGATAATTCACCTGCTAATACTGCTCACTGCTTGCTTGTGAATTTTTGACCAAAAACCACTGTAATGAAGACCCCGTGTGAATTTTTTTCTGTCCCTAGATATGAAGAGAACCTTAAAGGGCTGTCGATTGACAAGCATATATGAGATTGAAAACGCATTGCTCAGAGAGCTCAAATCTATACCAAAGATATTTCAAGGATGAAAAGGTGCTGATAAAAGTGTACGAATATCTAATGGTAGACTACTTTGGAGGGGATAACATTACTGTACTTGAATAAATGAAATTCTTTCCAAATAACTTAAATTCCGTTGGTTATTGATCACATCTCTCACTACTCGCGTCACCTCGTGTGCTCCGTGTATATTTGTGTATGAGTTGAACTAAGCTTCCTCACCCACTTCCAGAGAGCCATAATGCACTTTTAATTGCTTTACTCATTTATTTAATGTACTATTCAAGCTTTTAAGCTCGTTCTCTTCGAGACTTCCGGTCCCTTTGTGTGAGCTAGTATATTTTTTTGCGTGTCGACTTTTTTCCTTCGTGATGACGGCATGGTTTCTCTCTCCATTGCCCTGGGAAAAGTCCTCTCTCTCTTTTGCAAAACACTCATCAGTGTTTTGTTATTTTTTTGTGGCAGTATTTTTGCTTCCGTTTTGCTCCATTCATTTTAGTGCGAGTTCCGTTTTGCGAAGCTGAAAAAGACGAGGAACAATCGATGGTAACGGAAAGGTAAATTACATCTACATAATACCCCGCAAAGCCGCCATAAGGGCCTGTGGCGGTGGGTTTTTGGTAATCTCTCTTAAAAGAGGATAAAACAACATGCAAAACCAACAAATTCATGCAAATGTATACCCTCAGAGGCGTATGTATTCGTACGAAAACCTTTTTAACTTACATGCATGCAAATACATAAACTATCATACACATGCGCCTACGAATGCAATAAAACTCTATCCAATAACACGCAAATCTGTGCACATGTTTGAGGAAAACTTAATTCAAAACAAGGGTTAATTCACCTAAGAGATTAGTTATTTGTTATACGAAAGAAGAAAATAAAAATTAACCCCAAAACATTTTATATGATAGGTCTCTACCATAACAAGACAGGTCATGCAGAATTGAAAAGTAAGAGGGGAAAATTCCACTATTGCATGGAAATGCAACTGATAGTTTCCAAACTTAAAGTCACACGTAGGGAATGTGATACACCGCTGTAGGCAGAGGACGGCGCGAGGCGTCCTCCCGGCTAAGAAATCACTACCACTCATACATACTACTGCGAATAACGGATTTAAATTCCCTACTTCAGAATGAAAAGCAAGCCCCAAGAGAAGATAAAGAATATCTTAGACCCACCGGCCTCTCGTCCACTGCCAATAATTCCTCTTTTGCATCCCAATGCACTCTTTTGTGTGGTCATGTAACAATATCCATTGAAATGGGTTAACTTTGCTCATCTGCTGCCATTTGACGTCTCAAGAATGTTTGCAAGAATAGTTTGAATCCATACCTATGCTTCAGAAAATCTTGCATTCAATAGCAAGGGAGCTTGGCGAAGGCCGCGGGAAAATTTACATTGCATGACCTGAGGGAAGAAGGCTAAGTGGTCTCACTTTTCAATGATATACTTGAACAGTTCCTTACCGAAAAAAATATTTCTGCCTTAAACATTTATTTCTGAGAGAGGAAACTAAGAAGATAGAATAAAGTAGAGAAAATTTAATAAAAAAACATCCAACATCACTGTCTAAAGCAGTCGGCCGGGCGTCCAGAGATCCCGTTTCGTATCCCAGTCAAGGGGAATGATTTTTATACTTTGAAATTCCTTCATTTGCAATACGCATTAGCGGATGACTGACTCCGATAAAAGTTACTGTGACGGCATCTACCGTAGTTACTGTAAATTTGCTACAAATGTTTAGCTGCATCGTTCTCACATACGAAATCAGTTAACCTTCGCCCATACTATTAACAACACTACTGAAAAAAATGCGATGTTATAGAACTTGTCAAAGTAAAGTTTAATATGGCTCCCATGTTAATATAAATAATGCATCAGGTTGGAAGAAATGTATAACTGGACTGCGAAAATTTGACTAAGTGTCCGCACCGTAATTTTCTCTTGCGTAAAACTTCATTCCTCTCAATCATGATATCCTTTCAATAGTAATGTTTTGAAGTCTGAAATACCAGCGGTATAGCGTAACTACAGCGGTAAAGTGATGTGTGGAAACTGCAGTGCTGATACTTCATCAAGCTTTCCAAATATAAAACTTTGACACAGAGTTACACCATAGCATTTTTATCATGGTCGTAGGATGAATAAAGTAACATATTTCCTTATTTCAATGCTATTTCTTGAGCATTATGGTACATATGATAAATGAATGAATAAATTCAGTAATTTCACTAAAACATTTTATTTGTTTTATATTAATTAAATAGAGTAAAGAGCCGACCCAGATCGTTACATCAATTCTAAATCAACAAATTAAATGTATACGCGAAATCAGAGCGTAAATAAAATTATGAAGAAAACTTTTACTGCTTAAAATATTATTTTCTCCACATTTATTCTGTTTCGACTATAATTCTGTTCTTTTTTTACGTGTTCAACTGAGTTGGTTTTCAAATGTTCACACTACCTTTATATTGTTTTCTAATGAAGGAAGGAATCAGAGGAAAATATCTCTGAAAAATTATGTTCTAGAAATATTTTGATATTCATATATTTCCGGGGAAAATATATCTCAAGAAATAAAATGTCACAAATAGTGGAGGTTCAATTTTCTTATAAATTCGGCAAAATATTTGAAGTTATATTAAAAAAAAGATTTTTCAGTTTACTTTTCAACAAACTCCAAGCAAGAGAGTTCAGTTCATTGCGCAGAGCTACCGTTTTGCTCCCAAGATTGAATTAGTATCACTAAAATGAAAATTGGATAACTGACGAGAAGTAGGTAAAGAAGTATAATTTATGAACGATAGAGAATTGGAAAAATTAACGGGCAATAAGATACACGCATTTTGTACAGCTACAATAAACAAATCCTTGGTATGAAAAGCAATAATGATCATAAATTTAATTGCTTAAATTTAAGCAGATACAAGTATGATGATGATATTTAAAAAAAAAACATTAAATCAGATTATTTTTCAGAAGAAGACTATTTAAATTCAAAAGATTGAAAAAAAATGTTTCTTGCTTATATTTACCC